>JZKD02S1025619.1:631087-657607 GCA_000966675.3 Picea glauca
GAGGCAAGTGAACAGGAGAGGATCCCTTCCATAATAGGATCCATTGTATGGTGTTTCCCTACCTCAAGGGTTTCTATAATAAAGTTGTGTTTTTCTATATGGTTTCATAGATCTTTTGTGGTGATTGTATTCAGATATATTTGGATCTATTGTGATATTTTTTATTCAGGTATTTGGTTCTTAACAGACGTTGATCGCGTCGTGGAACCTCTCCAAGAGGCATGTCTGGAATATCTGATGTCAAACCCTCTAGGTTTTGTTCCACTAATTGATAATCCCCGACGTCCCATTGTGGCACTGGCGCTACCTCTCCTCACTATTGAATAAGAGAAGTACCAAGAGGTTGGTAAGTTCCCACATCTGTGTCATCAAAAATGAATTTTGTATTTAGTCTTTGAACGAACATATAAAAAACATTTGCATATGATAAAAATTCACAAAAACATTTAAAAAAGGGAAAAAATTGTTTACTTCTTACCAAGTTCCCCCCACTGAGCATCCTCCAGCAGGACTAAGTCTGGATCTCCTTGGAAATCCAACCCAGCATAAGCATAATCGTCGACCATCAACATCTGTGGTTGCAGTCAGTCGAAGAAGGTATCATCATACTTGATAATTGGTCCAGCTACGTGCCGGACCATGAGCTGACACCATCTCAACATTCTTAGATCCCTGGGAGCTAGTAAATTCCACTCAACCTGCAACCTCAGTAATGGAACCCTCTCGAGAAAGAAGGACACTAACAAAGATCCATACCCAAATTGCTTCAGGTCGCCTCGTCTGCATTTGGTCAATCAATTTTTCATACTATGAAGCACAACACCTGCCCAATTAAAAACCTGAGGTTCAGTACACTGTATGGCATACTAGAAGTAACTATGTAGTACCATGTGAGGAGCGAAGCTCCCAGCCATCCGAGCTATGGTGAACAAGATAGTACGGAGGGTCAAATCCCATACTCCCCAAATAGATACTTTCCCTTTCTTCCTCTCTGCCTCAGGAACATAGTGTAAGCGGCAGTACTCACTCATGGGCAGCCCACTACCTCTGCTACCAATCAGGCTCACGTGGTACCCCCACTGTGACAGTCTAGTCAAGAAGTAAATGTCCTCAATATCTAAGGACAATGTGTGGACCCCTACATGAAATACCTACTGATTGGGATCCCACATATGCACAAGATACTCTAATAACCTGATTTGGGCCCTCATGCCCGAGATACGAAAGTACTTCAGAAGACCACAGTTTATCAAAGAAACAATAGTGGGCAGATGATTTTTGGCAATGGCATTGTCTTCTTCGTGCTCCCTTTCGCGCCATTCCAGAACCATTTTGATGGCCAAATACCTGCATAAGAAGCACAAAAAGAAGATTAATAACTCTACTCGCAATTTGGTTTTCTTTCATTGAGCAAAAATTAAAAAAAAAAATTATGCTTTGCAGTTCTCGTAGGTACCCTTTAGGCACAATGCGAGAACCTCACAGGCTACTGTGGGCTCACCTGTGAGAATGACCCATTCTCGCAGGTCCTATGTAGCCTACCTGCAAGAATGGCTAAGAGAAAGTATGGCTCACAAAACCAACACAAAAATGAGTTTTTACTAATGAAAAAGAAAAATAAAACCATGAAAGAGTAGAGAACAAAGATCCTACCTCACTATCGTTGATGGTTCGTCGAATGGATTCTCATAACTCCCGCAATCTAACGTCGAATTTCGAGAGTAAAAGAGGGGTTTTGGGGCTCAAATAGTGGTAAAGTGAAAATGATATGATAAAAAGAGTTTTACTCCTTTATATTTACTTTTACCATGTTATTTGAATTTTTTATAATTATTTATTTATTAAAACCTAAACCCTAATGCCCTTTTGAGTGTATCTTTTGCAGGCGTAATGACTTCAATGGTCATGTACAGTGATGCAGACATATTTTTTCTTCTTCATCGCATGTTTTGTTTGTTTTTCATGGATTTTGTATAAAACCTCGAGCTGAATCTTTGTCCGTTCTCATGCTCGAAAATACATGAGAACGCGATCGAGCATACTTTTATCACTTTTTCGGGCTCAACAAGGTTATACGAAAAAGGAACCCCCCTGGAGTCCTCTTTAATCTCTTTTTAGACTCTCTAAACATAAAAAGATTGTCGAGCGACCTTGCTATTTTCACGCTCGATAAAGTATTTGAAGAAAGCATCTGTTGGGCGATAATTTATCTCTTTTTCGGTCTCATCAGACTACTTTACGAAAAAGGAACTGAGAGAGTTCTCTTTTAAGTGTTTTTCCAAACTCTATAATCATGAAAAACCTTCGAGTTTTCTATCTTTGGAGTCGTTAAACAAACATCGACAAACCCGTAATGGGACCGAACCACTCCTTCCTAGGGTTCGTTAAATATACTCCAAAGGACTTATCCGAAGGATAAGATTATATCAACAAGCATATGTTATCCTCCTCAAGCTTGCATAAAAATAAAGAGGTACTCGCTAGAAATGGTGGGGGGAAATTTGGAAAAGGGATATGTTTTCATCTTCATATTGATTGGCAGTAAGTGTCACTCTTGAACATGACACCCCCTATTCATTATTTGAAGTCAGTTTGGGAAATCCATTTGTCTCTCATTTGATTTGCTACAAGGTCATTCCCTGTGTCGTTTATTGAATCAATGCTGCCAAATCATTGGTTGTTTCATTCATATGTTCAAGAGAAGTTCATATGAAACCTCTATTGAGTTGGCCATCTGCAGTTGTCCATTCTCTCCGTGTCGGCCTTCCCTGTGTCCAGTCCAACTTACATCATACTCTGTTTCACCTTCAAAATCTGTTATTCATTTCATGTCACCGGTGGGGGATACATCAAGGCCCTCCTGTGATGAGTTTTGTTCTGTCGAATTCACCTCATTATCCAGAAACAAGACTTAGAAATTATTTGGTACCTTGGAACTTGCATGCCTCAATGGCAGGTTTCCTTGCTTTCAACAGTGGGTTTACATCATTGACCCCTGATCGAAATATTTCGTCGGATGTTCGACTTCAACTCATTCATTCACATTCGAAAGATTGTACTAGAGTACCTTGGGAGTCATTGAAATCAATGGTGATTTCCCTCGCACTTCTTAACGGTTTCACCAATGACCAGTAATCAAGTGGTTTCTACCATGTTCGACTTCGACACATGTAATCACATGGTTAGATTCGTACTTTTGGGTGACTAGATTGAAGACCCTGGATATCATCTCTTTATCTAGGTTGTGATGGAATATGTATAATTTGTGACGCATAGATCCACTTTGTATGTCTCGTAGCTATGACGTCTTAATTGAATTTTCTCGCATAGATCCACAGTGTATTCCTAGTGGCTGTGCTATATTTTGATGGCATGGATCCACAGTGTATGATTGGTGGCCATGACCCATGTCTACAATGTCATCCATCTGTGATCTGAGTATGGGAATGCTTACCTTGAAATTAATATATATGATATTCTGTAGATGCTTGGTTGTTCACAGGTTTCCGATTAGGTGCGCTCCTGGTTTCTGACACACACATGCAGCTTACAAAGTCCTTCGGCTGTCACTGATTCCAGCCTCATACTTTGGGGGGCATTCTGTTACCCATGATTTTGGTCATCATGATGGTGTATTTATGATGGTGTACTCTGGCTCCTCATAAGAGCTTTCTCTTGAGAAAAGTTACATTCATCTCTTCTCAGAAAAAATACTTTTGAGGAGATTTCACAGGCTGGTAATATACTAGGGTGCGAGAATGACCCATTCTCACAGGCTGCCTTAAGCTAGGGTGCGAACTTCTCGCACTGTGCTGAATAGATAGGGTGCGAACTCGTTCTAAAGCTTGGAAAAAGATGGATTCTCAATGGTTCTAGAAGGGAATCTTCTAGAAGAATGGGTTGGCATTCGAATGGTTATCCTTGTACTAGTTTCCCTGATATTGTGGGATCATTCTTATCCAAGTAACCATCTCATTCTCTCCTATATATTGATGGAATTATCATGGAAAAGGTTAAGCAAGATTCATTGGAGACTTGGTGAAAGAATTGTGTGAAGGACTTAGCTTGAACAGGAGATTGGAGACTCTAGAAAATCTATTAAGAGGATTTGATCTTATTCATGCAAGGATTGAGCAAGTGTGTGTGTTGGAGCCAAGAGCCATCGAAAGGAATCTTGCAACATCAAGGCAATCAGGTTGTAATCTTCTACTTTCAATTAATATGATATAGTGGCATGTCCTTTTCCCATAAAGCTATTCTCACTTTATTGTGTAATTCCTTGATCATACACATAAGTTGACAATTGAATATATTGTGCTATATTCACTTTGGTTGGTTTGTGTTGTCTTGATCTTGACTTCACAAGAGCACCGGAGTGAAGCGGGAGAAACAGAGACCCTAGGAAGCGATACAAAGGTATGTTACTTGTTCCTCCCTACTAGCTAATTCAATGGTCAAAACATAGGGAAAGAGTTGTGTCCTGTCCTATTTTGTTCTAGATCCAGGTGGATCTAGGGAGATCTGTTAGTGTCTGCACCTACCGATTAGTCCGATAACAATGAGGTATACTAATTTAAAAGTCTACATATGAAATTATGAATTAAACATGAGAAGAGAAGTTAAGGATAAAGATTTGTTGAGAGATTCGTGGAGATATTGTGGAGAGATTTATGGAGATAGTTATGCATTTGGTTTGAACGAAACATCTAATTATAAATAGTTTTATGTTCACCTATCATTATATATGGGACCTATTGTCGCCTTTATACACACTTGGGTGACATGGAAGAAATCTTCAATCCACTTGGTGTGTCCTTGGGGGAAAGTCTCAAGTCAAGTTTTGTACTCACCTAATACTTGAATCCTCCATCGAGGATAACTCCTAGAAAATCCAAGGGGGGTATTCCCTAACAAAATATGCTAAGGCTTGAAACTAATCTAAGTACAAGAATGAATCTAGGATTTATTGTAGCAAGGACAACTATAGCAAGAGTAAATCTACAAGTAAAAGCTTATGGAAAAGATACTCAATTAGTGAAATAATTTCATAAGAAATAGTCAAAGGATACAGGTGCTTGCAATTAAAATAACCATAAGAATAAATAGATATTTCAAATTAATGCTTTGAAAAAATGAATGTTTGAAGAAATTGGCTTCTTAGAATGTAGAAAATTAAGACAAGTTCCAATGAGATCATGTGTTATGTTGTTGAGAATGTAATGTACCCTTTGGAGATGTCTTTGAAAATTTTAGATTTATATTAATGTGGATTTATTTTAGTGAAACTTGATTGCAATAAAGGAAATTTACACTAGGTTTGGCCTCTCAAGAGACTATTGCTTTAGTATATAAATTGGTTGAGAACTTGTCGAAAACCAATGGTTTCACCAACAAGCTCACTAGAGGCATCGGAGGTCCAACATGGGGAGAACCTACATCTCAAATTTCTTGTATGACTTCACACACTCCCTCTAGATGGTTTTCTAGACCAAGCAATAGCAACTTTCAAGATTGTCCTATTACGCTACTTCGCACTAACCAACCTAATTCTGATAAGTTCTTGAAATATACTTGAGACAACTTGCCACCACTTGAGTAGACTATAGAGACAAGGAAAAAATGTCCCAAACATGTTTCCTTGATATAAGGATTGTTGATTTTTTCTTTTATTTGTCTTTTATGACCATTTTTGTGAGTAAAATTAATTTTAAGTGATTAAAAATAACTAATTTCACTCACAAAGTAGATACCTAGGTAAAGTGGGTATTTTGAGTGTAAAAATGAATACCCACAAGGCATATAATGCCTTCTAGTACCACTTTTTTAACTTATGACTTTCTTACAATTAAAATATCTCGTTTTGCGGGAATTTTTTTAATTGAATGAAAACATTAAAAAATCCTAGGGACGACTTAGCACAATTTCCATATGACTAAAAAATGATGACATAGCATGGTAATGTAAATATTTTAGAAAATATACTTGGGTAACCAAGTTAAGGCCTAACCATGAGTAACATACCCCAGCTTTGGAGATATTTGAGTGAAAAAACTTAGAAATTATAACTCACCTAAAATAAATTTTAGGAAAGAAATAATTAACAAGTGAAAAAAACACTCTAGAGTATGTACTCATGATAAAGTCTCAGGAGGCCAAGGCTTTTACAAATTCATCATGCTAATCTCATCTTATAACAATGCCACGCAAGGGATGGAAATGCGAAAAAAGGTGGTCAAAATGACCGGATGAACTTCTGAGCACTGAAATTTGAGCAATTGATTGCTTAGTCTTTGGCAGCTCAACTACAATTCCAGCTAGTGCAACTCAGTGGATAGTATTGACTCCATATGGGGACGTGTGCTTGATCTTTTTATTAAAATGAGAGCATGTGAGAATCCATAATCAGATGACCTGCATCATTGACACCTCATCAGTAACATACCCATATGAAATCCAATAATAAACATAAGTTGTAGGAATAATGTACATGTATATACAGGGAAAATACAAAAGCAACAAATGAACTATATACAAGAAATGAAAGTATGAAATGTAAAGTACAAAGGAAAAGGGTTAGAAAATATGATACAAAGGATGCCCCCATGGGCATCAGATGACTTTGCTAAAGAATAATTTTAGGAGTTGACCATTTACTGGAAGCATTAACTTCTCACCATCCAATCGGCTAAAAAAGAATGAGTTCTTTCCAGACACATCCTGAATAATGTATGGATCAACCCATAGACTGCCAAATTTTTCATGTTTTCTTGTCTTCTCTTTCCATTTGTCCCATAGAAGTATTGTATCACCTGTTTACAAATCCCTCTATTTTGAAGACTTGTCAAAAGTCTTCTTAACCTTTTCTCAATTCCTTATACTCGTATCTAAGGATTTCCTTCTATTCTCATCTAACTCAATCAACTGATCAATCATTTTCTATTCAAAATTTTCATCCATATTGTACTTCTGAACAAACTGATACAATGGAAGCTTTAAGTGGATTGGAAAAGTAACATCAAGCCCATAAACAAGTTCAAAAGGACTTTTTCCTATTGCACTATTTTTTGTAATCCCATCATCCCATAATGCAAACTTAATTTTACTATCCCATGATATTTTATTATCCCCAATTGTTTTCTTAAGGATAGTCATTAGATTCTTATTGCTAGACTCGGCAAGACCATTGCCTTGGGGATAATAATTTGAAGAGTGGGACAAAATAATGTCATATTTGAAATAGAATGAGGATAATTTTTTTGATTTGAAGGATTTGGTATTATCGCTAGTTATCGTGGCAAGCACATCAAACCTAGTGATGATTTTATCTTCAAGAAAATTCATGACCACTTTGCCGGTTGTTGACTTGGTGGGTATAGATTCTACCTACTTAGTGAAATAATTCATTGTTGTTAATATCCAAGTATACCCATTACTTGAATTGTATTTGAACTGACCAATGAAATCAATCCCCCACTACTGAAAAGGGGCTTCAACTATTACTAGTTGTAGAGGTAAAGATGATAGCTTTTGCTTCCCTGTGAAAAATTGACACTGTTGGAAACCCCTAACCATTTTATGCACATATGAAAAATGGTTGGTCAATAATAACCTGCTCTAAGGTTCTTGTGGGCATTAGTTTTAGATGCAAAATTCCCACTACAAAATCCTGAATGAAAATAAACCATGAGTCTCTTTGATTCAATCTTGTCAACACACCTAAGTATTACCCCATCAAGGTTTCTCCACCCCAATCCATCCTTGATGATACAATAATTAACCACTTTTCAAACTTAATGCCCTTCTTTTATGACCAATTAAGTGACTTGGATATGTGAGGTTGATGATAAATAAAATGATATCTCCATACCATTGATGTTGTTCTAACTTTTGAAGCTTTGAAGACAAGACTGGCCAAGACTGATTGTTTTGACAAAATAGGTCTAAATCTTGTTCATTCCCTTATGTTAACATTCGAGCTAATCCTTGACCCTTGATTAACTTAGTGAATTTTATTTCTAATTCATATTCTTGTATTTTAGAAGCCCACTTTCCCCTTAATCCTAAGCAATCCTGTTGAGCTAGGATGTCTTTCATTGTTGGGTGAGGCACATACCCCACAATCTTTGAATATCCTACATCAACTCTGAAATTATTGAGAGATTTAACGAAGGAATATTCTTGTTTTTCCATAATTGTGTAATTAAGTTTTGAACTATGTAATGACTTGATCATAAAAGAAATGGGTTTCTCTTGCTCCTCGTCATTGTTTTGAAGCAACACCCCTACAATAGTATCTTCTGAAGCAAAGGAAAATATTTGAAAATCTTTAGCATAATTAGGACTAATCAGTACATGAGATCTACCAATTGAGTCCTTAATGTTTTTGAAATATTTCCTTCCTTCATCTATCCACTCAAACTTGACATCCTTTTTCAAAAGTTTGAGGATAGGATTAATGGTCTCAACTAAGTTCGGGATGAATCTTCTAACAAAGTTGATCTGACCAAGAAAATATTGGAGGGATTTCTTAGTTTGGGGTAAAGGGATTATTTTAACAGCTTCCACCCTTTATGGATCTATATTTACCTTGTCTTTTGTGATAATGTGTCCCAAAAGTTTCCCTTCATCGACACCCAAAACTGACTTAGTTGGATCTAGTGAGGTGTCATATTTTCGACATCTCTCGAATACTTGTCTAAGATGACCCACATGATCTGATCCTTTTTTTGAGAATATAGTTAGATCATCTTGATATATTTCTATGATTTTTCCTATTAACTCTTTGAAGGAAAAATCCATGTCCCTTTGAAAGGTAGCACCTGCATTTAATAGACAGAAAGGCATTCTTAAGTACTCAAAAATTCCCCAGGGGGTTGTGAGAGTTATTTTGTTTTGATCTTCCTTTCTGACAACACCTGATTATAGATTGAAAATACATCCAACAAGGATATTATCTTAGATCATATAACCCTTTGTAATAAGTTTTCCATGTTGGGGAGGGGGTAGTTATCTTTAATGCATGCTAAGTTTATATTTATGAAATCTATGCATAATCTTATTCCCCCATTATTTTTCCTAACCACAACTAAGTTAGAGCACCATGAAGAACGTCTTGTTGGTGCAATGATGCTAGCATCCAACATATTCTTAAGCTCAACTTGAACTAAAAGTGCTAACTTAGGATTTATTTGACTAAGTTTTTGTCGAAAAGGCTTAGTGTCTTCCTTGAGGGGGATGGTATATTGAAACACAACTTCTTTGTAAGCTTTGAGATCATTAGAAGTGAAGGAAAACACATCCATGTACTCTTGGACCATACTTATTAACTCTTTCCTCTCCTTTTTTGATGTACGTTTTCCAATTTTTATTAACCTTCGGACCTCTTTTGTCCCAATATTTATTTCAATGTAGCTACTGGGCTTTATTACTTATTTTTTCTTTTTATGCATGTCATTCCTGTCAAATATTTGTTCTAAAGTCATGATTCCCCTCAGAAATAGTTTTTTATGGGATTTTCTTCCTCAGAATAATATTTTCCCTCCTCCTTATAGTTGACATTTAAACCAAAAAATTCTTGAGCATTATGAATGAATCTCAAAATTTGCTCATCATCTTTGAAAACCTACCAGTGATCTACAATGTTTGGAACTGAAGGCCTAAAATTTATTTCCATTTTTCCTTTGTCATTCAATAAATATTCTAAAGGGTGGAGGGTTGAAATTGATACTGCCAGACTGTCTGCCAAGATATTATACTCTCTAGGAATTGAAATGAGGTCTATAGCATCAAATAATTCCATGGTATCCCAGATAGCATTTACATATCTTTTAAGTCTTTCACTCTTACATGTAAATTTATTTTTAACTTGAAGAATTACTAAGTCGGAGTCACCTTTGATGTTTATAATTCTGACCCCTATGTCCTTAGCAATTTATAACCCCAGTAAGAGTGTCTCATACTTGGAAACATTGTTGGTTGCATCAAACTCTAATCTGAATGCAAAGTTGTAAGATTTCACTGTTGGAGACTTTAAAACAATTCATGCTCCTTTACCTGACCTTGAATGTGCACCATCAAAATTCATTTTCCAAGATCTATCATTGATTTTTTCATCCTTAAACTTTTCTTTAACTGGAGCTAAGAAATTGGAACATATTGAAAATCTACCCATGTTAGTCATATGACAAATGAATTCATTCATAGGCTCTTTGGGATCTTCTATATGGTATTTCCTTTATGTTTCTATAAGAAGTTCAATGGATTCAGTTGAAGGAGGAGGCAAAGGGACAACTACATAAGTTAGATCCATATTAAGGAAACCTCCCATGGTGGCTCCCCACTTTATGGATAAGAGCATTCCCCAAGTATCTGGCACATCAATCACAAGCAAATCCATTTTAAAGGAAACCTTTGGGTGGAAATCCAACTTGAATTTCAAGCCTATGATGATTCCATGGGTTTCAATCTCCCTAGAGTCCATAGCACACACATTGTGATAAGGGCTTGTAATATTAAGGCCCAACCTTTTTATGATCCTTTTGGTTATGATATTTGATGAAGCACCAGAATCATACATACAATTATGCATCCATAGATCATTTATTGTCAAGGAAACAAAGAAAGGAGGATTTTTTTCTTTGGTCTAATCCCTACTAGTTAAAACAACAGGTGGATCTGTAGAGTTCCTCTTAACCTTTTCTTGATATTTGAAAATAATTTTATCATTGGGAGTAATGATGGCTTTGAGAAGTTTTTCCCTCTGTGAAGGAATCTTGAGGAGATTTGACACTGGTACCAACACTTTAGCATTTGAAATCTGACTACCTAAATCAACACTTAGATCAGTAATCGAGGGAGTAATTACCTTGGGAATGTTTAATTGAGACTTGTTTGAGTTATCCTTCCCTTTTCTCTGGTAAACTATTCCTTTATTCCTGGCCATTTCCAAAATCTGTTCATTTGTGGGTTTATTCCCATAAAGTTTTGTAACATTATCATACTCTTCAACTACTTCGTTGGATTCCTCACTTATTTCTTGCATTTGTATCCAATGGTCCATTGATAAAGTGTGAGGTTTTCCCACATTGTTTATATGGTCATAGTTCCTTGAGTACCCCAAAAAATTACTTGTTTCAGGCAACCCTTGTTCATTTACTTGGAAAAAGACTAGACAAGTAGACTCTTCATGAAAATATTCACATGCTCTGCAGAAAGGAGGAATTTATTCATTTACCACATTTTTCGATTCAAATTGATTAGGTGGCATTTGGTCTTGAGGGGGACCCTTTCTCTACCACTTTTCATTGTTGGGTTTAGGTTGGAATCTATTGTTTTTTTCTTTCTCCATGGCTATCAACCCGTTTTTCATGGAACAAAGCTGAGTTGCATGGTTGGCTTCCATTATTTTCACCATTTCAGTTACGGATTTTAGAGGATCATAAGATGCATCTTTATTTTTTGAAACTATTGCTTTATATTTAGATTTTAACTGCACAGAAGGACCACCCCTTGTGAAACCTAGAAGATTTGACTTTACTGAAGCTTGCATGTTTTTATCAATTTTGATGGCCATTTCTTCAGAAGTTTTGAGGTTTGCAGACTCTTTATATATAATTTGATATCTAATCTCCCCATTGAATGCCTCAACATAATATATGAGAATAGAAGCATCTTGAGGCTTATAATTTGTATGGAGACTAGTAACCAACTCATCAATTTTTTTATTGAAGTCCTCCATTGTCTCATTTTCATTTTTCTTTATATTGTGGAGGGTTTCTAACAAATGTCTATGTTTTCTTTTGTCAGCCCATTTTTCCATGAAACCATCTATCATATCTTTGATTGTAGAATATGTGTTGTCATATAGGCTGGAGAACCAATCAGAGGCATCGTATTCTAGGGACAAGGCAAAGAGTTTCATCTTTATATCTTGTTGGTTGTGAGTTGTACCACCACACCACTTGTTAATGCATAAGTAAAACACTTTAATGTGAGATTTAGTAGTGAAAACATTATTTCCTTGGAAAGAAGGTCATTTTTCTATTTGATTTCCAGGTAAAGGATGCGGGTAACCATTTATTGTAGAAAAATATAAAGGAATAAAATAATCATCCATTTATTTTTCTTCAAAATTTAAATCTAAACTAGAGAAACGAAAGTGTATATCATAAATAAACTCAAATGCTAATTTATCAATGATTCTATGAGAAGCGAGTTTGGCTTATCTCTTCCAATAAACCTTTTGGCGTTTAGGGATGAATTTGGCCAAGCCTTGGGAAATTCTTCTTGTAGAATACTTAGTCAAGTTAGGAATTAGTGGATTTGTCAGATAATTGAGTCTACTAAGGATAAAACAACAAGAATCACAAAACTAAGTAAAAACAAGAAAGAAAAATCCGTACTCCGGGAATAGAAAGATTTATCCCTAACAACGATGCCAAAAATGTTGTTGCCTTTATACACACCTGGGTGACGTGGAAGAAATATTCAATCCACTTGGTGTGTCCTTGGGGAAAATTCTCGACTCAAGGTGTTGTCACATAATCCTTGACTCCTCCATCTAGGTCAACTCCTAAAGAATCCAAGGGGGTAGTCCCTAACAACATACACTAAGTCTTGAAACTAATCTAAGTACAAGAAAACGAATCTAGGAGTTTATTGCAGAAAAACCCACTATAACAAGAGTAAATCTACACTAGCAGCATATGTCATGCATACATTTACAAAGTAAAAGATTATGGAAAAGATACTCAATTAGTGAAATACTTGCATAAGAAATAGTCAAAGGGTACAGGTGCTTACAAGTAAAATAATCATAAGTAGAAATAGTTATTTCAAAAGTAATGCTTTGCAAAAATGAATTTTTGAAGCAAATGGATTCTTAGAATGTAGAAAATTAAGACTAGCTCCAATGAGATCGTGTGTTATGTTGTTGATAACGTAATGTACCCTGTGGAGATGTCTCTGAAAATTTTAGAGTTCAATTAATGTGGATTTATTTTAGTGAAACTTGATTGCAAGAAAGAAATTTTACATTAGGTTTGGCCTCTCGAGAGACTATCCCTTTAGTATATAAATTTGTTGAGAACTTGCTAAAACCCAATCATTTCACCAACAAGATCACTAGAGGTGTCAGAGGTCCAACAAGGGGAGAACCTAGATCTCAAAGTTCTTGTCTGACTTCACACACTCCCTCTAGGAGGTTTTCTATACCAAGCAATAGTAACTTTCAATATTGTTCTATTAAGCTACTCCACACTGACCAACATGATTCTTATGAGTTCCCTAGATCGAGCTAATATCGCAAGGGTTCATATCATACACCCGGACCTAAGGGGAAATGTTTATTTTTAAACAATAAAGTAAATATTTTGCTAATTACTAGAATCTGCATTGACCAACCTCTTTGCAGAGGAGCTGAGGGGATTGGTTTATTTGCCAACAGAAAATAAAGACAGGAAAATAAAATCTTATGTAATTACGGTTTTAAACACCGACTAGCCTCTTTGCAGAGGAGTTGAGGGGATGGGTTTATTTTCCAAAATTAAATTGAAAAACTAAAGATGAAAGCTAACTAAACAATTAAAGATTATTGTGATTGAAATGAAAGTTAAGCAAAGGTAAAATGTGTAGCTTTTTAGGAGATTGTGATTCATTTTACTTAGTTGTTAGATTGTAAGACAATTTAATTTGAACAAGAAAAAAGAATCAGTAACGAAAATGAACACACCACCACATCGGTTCCCCCCTTAGGGGAATAGAGGAAAGAGTGAGGCCTCCTTAGCCTCACTTGTTTTATTTATTTTCTTTTACAATGCATTTTCTCTCTTTTGGGTGACTTGTGACCTTGGATAAGCAAGGCCAACAAGTATTACAATATTTTCGTGAAAAGTGAGATCTTCTAGGGTTCAATTCAGGGATAAGATATGCTCCAATCTTGGTCCAAATGGGAAGATTTTCTCCCTCTTTATTCGATAACCTGCTAAAAACAACAAATAATTAGCTTAAATTCACCAAAAAAAACACCTTTAAAACTGCCTCAAGAAAATAAAAACTTAAACTCAGCTTTTCTACAATTGTTTCTAAGTATAAAAGGAGATTTTTTGGAATTTTAGATAACTTAAGAAACTAGAAAAGGGCTCTCTTTAGTCATATTTATCTTATTGTTATAAAACAACAAGTAAAAGCTACTAAGTAGCTCGATCTAAACAATTAAAACACTTTACTTTTTGCCTAAAGAAATTCAAATAAAGAACATGAAAAAAGTGAATTTTACTCCTAGATCTAGCTTTGATTATGAGATGAAACTTTTCCCTAGATATTGAAGGTCATGCATGCATAAGATTTCAATTAGTTTAACTTTAAAAATAAACTATATTTGCATGAAAAACAGAAAGTAATTTGAAGAATAATTTTGAATTCAAGAAGGAGAGATAGACATAGACAGGGTCTTTTCTTCAAAGATTGAAACTTGGGCTATGGGGTCTCTTGGTGAAAGGTGGAGGGAATTTTGTTCCTTAATTACTTGAAACAAGAGATCGATGTGATCAAATCAACCACTTCTCCAAGTTGGCAACCTGCGAAAAGTTTGCTCAACATTGCAAACACTTTGTTAGAAGAAGGTACCTCCTACACAAGAAAACTCATACAAGCATATTAGTTCAAATGAAAATTAACATGCAAATTTAGAGTCTTAAAATATAGAAAATAATAATATCTAAGAGCAAACAAGCTAGTTAGAACTTATCCTACTATGTGAAAACATATTTTAAAAGATCTTAACAAGAGTAGATGTACAAAATTTTAAAACCAATACAAGTTACTTCAAAGTTCAATAGAACATTAAAGCATGCACACCATGAAGAACCAACACCAATAGACCTCCAAAGTCTTATTTATTCAAATCAATGAGAGAAATAAAAATAGCATTACAACATCCAAGTCTTTTCCCCAAGCTCCAATTAGTCTACAATTGAGAGGTTGACTTTCTTATATAGCATGAGAGAGTGAGGTTTCCCAAGAAGGAGGGTGAGTTATCTCCAAGGAAAAGCGTGATGTTTCCCCATCACAAGGGAGAGTCACCTTAAGCATGAAAGTGTGATGTTTTTAAATCATGGGAGATGTTTCCTTCCTAAAATGTGAGAGGAAATGTTTCCCATCTAGAAGGGCGACTCAACTTAAGGATGAGGAATATGTTTCCAAAGAGAAAAAGTGTGACCAAATAAGAAAGTGTGCCTTTCCTTCTTGGATGTCCAACTCATAACAAATCTCTTCCAATCAAGTCGCTTTCTACTTAAGACAACCTATCACCACTTGAGTAGACTATAGAGATGAGGAAAACATGTCTCGGACATGTTTCCTTGATTTAAGGATTGCTAATTTTTCCTTTTATTTGTCTTTTATGACCATTTATGTGAGTAAAATTAATTTAAGTGATTAAAAATCACTAATTTCACTCACAAACTGGATACTTTGGTAAAGTGGGTATTTTGAGTGTAAAAACGAATACCCCCAAGGCATATAATGCCTCCTAGTACCACGTTTTTAACTTATGACTTACTTACAATTAAAATATCCCATTTTGCGAGAAAATTTTTTAATTGACTGAAAACATTAAAAAATCCTAGGGGGACTTAGCACAATTTCCATATGACTTAAAATTATGACCTAGCATGGTAATATACACATTTTAGACACTAGAATTGGGTAACCAAGATAAGGCCTAACCATCAATAACATACCCTAGCTTTGGAGGTATTTGAGTGAAAAAACTTAGAAATTATAACTCATCTAAAATCAATTTCAAGCAAGAAATAATTAACAAGTGAAAAAAAACACTCTAGAGTATGTACGAATGATCAAGTCTCAGGAGGCCAAGCCTTTTACAAATTCATCATGCTAATCTCATCTTATTACAATGCCCCACATGAGATGGAAATGTGAGAAAAGGTGGTCAAAATGACTAGTTGAACTTTTGAACACTGAAATTTGAGCAATTAATTGCTCGATCTTTAGCGGCTCAACTACAAGTCCAGTTAGTGCAATTCAGTGGATAACAAGACCATTTGTATATTAGAATGTAACACACGAGAATAATTTATGATGTCTCTTTCTGTGTACAATGCTTGTGTGTGTGTGTGTCGTTGTGAACTCTAATTTCATCAAAAGGGCACTACTAAAAGGTAGTTACAGCATCCCACTCGAAAGTTGTAAACTTCACAACACCACATCAAACAATAGAGGTGGAACCAATGCAACTAATAATGAAGAGCAAAGACGACAAATGGGTTAACACCATTTAGAGTAATGAAGTTACAAAAAGATAGATTATTGAAATTGAAAAGGAAGAGCAAAAACGACAAATGGGTTAACACCATTTAGAGTAATGAAGTTACAGAAAGATAGATTATTGAAATTAAAAAGGAAGAGATGTCAAAAAAAAAAAAAAATCATTGACCATTTATGACATGAACATCCATAACACTACATACATGGCATAGGCATGTGGCCCATTAAAAGGAAAAGCATGTTAATAGAAAAGTCTCTTCCTAGACGTGATTAGATTGATTAACACTAATAATTACAATTTAATATTTAAATAGCATTAAATAAGAATTAATAATATATCTAATAAAGATAATAAAAACTTAAAACATATATAAATTATAACTAATTCTTAAAATATGATAAAATGTTTCCCAAGTCATACCTACCTAATGCATGAACATCACCAACATTAAAGAAGACTCAATATATATCAAACGGAGATAGAAAACATAAGGCATATTAATTAATTAAACATAAGACATATTAATTAATTATATATATTGGTTATAACTAATTGTTAAGATGTGACAAAATGTTTGCCAAGTCATGCCTATGTACCGTGCATGAACATCACCAAATAATTTATGCACATGCCTCATTCGTATGAAAAGAAATGATAAATGCATTTTCAAAAAGGTTTATTATTTGATATGTTTCCCTATTTTATTAAAGAATCTATTGCGTAGATAGTTTACTTTGGCATGTATCAAGACCCATTACTATTTTAAATTTTTAATATTATTATTTTTAAATGGAAATGGATATATAATTGTAGTCAATCTAGTAGTTGGTATTATAAATTTTAGGTTAATGTCAATAACTTACAAACTTATGACTTGGTAAAAATATGTTAAAGTAAATTTAGAAGGAGATTCTACTTCTTAGATGTGTATCCTTTGAATTTCATTTCAAACAAAAATTATGATAGAAAATGGTGGAAACATTTCAAATAATATTGAGATCCACTATTACGTATGGAGGATCACAGGTCTAAATCACTCCACCATCTTCAACGGAGTCAACCACGCGTCTGATATAAAATATAAATGAAATTACGAACTGTCCAATAATAAGTTAAGATGCAATAGGATAGGTGTCTCAAATAGCAATTTAAGTACTCAAATTTGTCTCTAGAGAAGAAGACAACACTATTTGACTTTCTGTTTAGTAGGGTTTATGGTAAAGGAAGCTTATAATGAATATATTTTATGAATCGTTGGGATAGGTGTGTTATATATGTTGCATTGTTGTAATAGAGTAGGTAATGATTGTCGATTAATAGGGAAAATTGGTTAACTAATTGTTGGTGGTTTTATGTAGAATTGGAAAACTATAAATGGTTTATGGTTTGGTTATGCATATTTATTGAGTGTTATGGTTAAAGAAAAACAGTGTGTGAGTTTTAACTCTTGTTGAGAGAAAGGAGACTTTGTAATATATTGTAATCATTTAGTTGTTGAATAATACATTGAACCTGATTTAGAGTGTGGGGTTTTTCTCCCATTAGGGTTTTGGCAAGAATTCATTGTGTAACAGTTTGTTATTTTTTCATTTGTTTTTTGTTTATCATCTATTTGTTTAAATTTTTATACAAGTTCTTCTCTTATGAGTTAGTGTTGAAAGCATATCTCTACTTCCTTTCATTTGATATGAGAGTCTCCACTTCCTTTCATTTCATATGAGAGTTTGATCACCTCATATCCAAGGTCTCTACTTCCTTTCATTTGATATTAGAGTCTCATCACCTCATATCCAAGGTCTTAGGGACAAGGGTTTTTTATCTAATCTTGGTTTGAGTGGGAGCTTGAGCAAAATAAAATATTATCATAGGGAAATGGCAAGCATGTATAGATTAGAAATAGAAAATTTTAATGGTATTAACTTTGCATTGTGGAAACTCAAGATGGAGGATCTTCTTGTAGTGAGATCTATGGGTTGTAGGAACCAAACCCACTAGTAAGAAAGATGAAGAGTGGATGGTGTTGGAGAGAACGGCAAGAAGCCTTATCAAACCCACTAGTATGAAAGATGAAGAGTAGATGGTGTTGGAGAGAATGGAAAGAATCCATATCAAGCTCAATGCAACTCTCTAGAAGTTGGAGGATTTGTACCAGGATGAATCCCTAGTTAATAAAAAAAAATCTACACAATGGGCAATGATGATTATGTAGCCAAGCACTTGAATGTTATCAATACTATTGTTACACAATTGATCTCAAGTTGGAGTGAACATGGATGAGGAGGATCATTGTATGACCATTTTGTGTTCCTTTCCAAATTCATGAGACAACTCAGTAATGGTCATTGGAATCATTATAAAGATCTCAGTGCTTGATAAGGTCATGGCTTCTTTACTCTTAGAGAAGGTGAGGCGGAAATCTTATGAATCCACTAACGAGGCCTTGGTTGTTTGTGGAAGCTCGAAGGAAAAAGGAAAGAAGAGAGAAACTAGTAGACCTAAATCCCATGGGACACATAAGTCTCTTGTAAATTCCAAGGGAAAATGTTGGAAATGTAGCGAGGTCGAGTATTTTATAAGACATTGCAAGGAAGAGAAAAAGAAGAATAAGAAGGAAAAGAATGATTATGATGATGAGTCTAAAAATCTTGTCCAGAGGATGGTGGAGATGTGGTTTTTGCATATTTGAAAATCCATGTGGATTAACATGTGTAGTTGATAGATTCTTGAGTTTCCTTCCATATGACTTCCCATCGACACTAGTTTTCAATGTATGAGAAATATGGTGGTGGAATGGTATACCTTAGTGATGACTCTTTTTTCAACATAGTTGGATGTGGTGGAGTCTTGATTAGATTCCTTGATGGAAGAGTGAAGGGGAGCAGTGAAGTTTCACACACCTCGATTCTGGTACAGAACCTACTATTAGTAAGGAAACTTAATTATGTATGTGTGTAGGTTTGATTTCACTTATGAAGTGTGTAAGATGATCCAAGGAGCTATGTTTCTTGCTAAGGAATTTTGTGTGGGCACTTTGTTCTAGCATGATGTGTTCACTATTCCATGTAATAGTTCTTTAATTTATATAGTGGAGAGAACCATAAGATCTACACCTTCACAATTAGAACCTATATATATTCTAATGGTCATGTTTTCTAGGTACTTAAACAAACTCTTGCTTTAAAAGGAAAGTTACTTGTAGAAAAGACAATGATATGGGTGCAAATATTGGGCCACATGGGTGAGAAGGGCCTATGCACCTTGAAAATCAAAAATATTGTCCATGGATTTAATGATTTTGCTTTTGAATTTGATTTTTGCAAGCATTGCATATATGGAAAACATAATTATGTTCAATTTTATTCTAGTTCTCACAAATGTTCTAGGTTGTTGGACTTAATTCATTTTGTTACATATTCAGTCTAGTTAAAGTTCCTTCGGTTTTTAAGGCTTTGTGTTATGTGTTATTCATTGATTATTATTCTAGAAGGATGTGAATATATTTTCTTAGAACTAAATCTAAGGCTTTTAGTCAGTTTAAGGAGTTTAAAACTCTCTTGGAAAATTAGACTTTTATAATGATTAAGGTGTTGAAGACTGACTTGTAGGAAGATTAAGGTGTTGAAGATTGATAATGGTGGTGAATTTTGTTTTCCAATGCTTTATAAGATTTATAAGGATAATGGGATTAAAATACATAAGGCAACTCCATATATCCCTCAGCAGAATGGAGTTGCATAATGTATGAATAGAACATTGATGGAGACAGCTAAGAGTTTGCTTAGGAGGTAACTTAGATAAGAAGTTATGGGAAAAAGAAGATGTTGTTGCATGTTACTTGATTAATGGGTCTCCCGCGTCAACTCTCATGGAAAAGACCCCTATGGAGGTCTAGATGGGAAAAAAGCCTTCACTTTGGCATCTTCATGTTTTTGGTTGTGAGGCATGTGATACATTGTTGTGAAATGTATCTTCAATGGCTATGGTGTTGGTGTGAAAGGGTACAATCTTTGGGATAATGTGGATGGAAATTTTTTGTATAGAAAGAATGTTATTTTCAAAGAAGTTGAGTCTTCTCCCATAGTGGTGTAGCTAGAAGAGGATGAGAAGAAGTTAGTGGTTCATCTACCACCCAAGACAAAGAACATTGAACTAGAAAATGAACCAGAAACTCATGATGGACTTGATGGGAGAAAGGTTCAAAGAGTTCAAAAAAGGATGAAGAAACTTCACCTCAAACTTTAGGGAGTTACACTCAGCAAAGAAGGAAACCAAGCAAGTATAATTATATTACGTCTAATTTCACACATATATTTTCTTTGTTTGCAAACAACAATGAGCCTAGAACTATGAAAGAGGCAAGGAAGATGGAAAATAAGAGGCCCTAGATATTGGCCATCGATGAGGAAATGGTTTTACTTAAAAAGATTGATATATGGGACTTGGTACCATTGTTTGACGGATGGAAACTCATTGGATGTAAATGGGTGTTCAAAAAGAAGATCGGTTTATATGGTAGTTTTAGAAATCACAAGGCAAGATTGGTTGCAAAGGGATATTCTCAAGTTGAGGGAATAGAGTTTGGTGAGATCTTTTTCTCATTTGTTAACTTAACATTTGTTAGCTTCATATTATCTATAGCATCAACTTTTGATTTAAAGAAAGAACAAATCGATGTGAAAAGAAAATTTCTACATGGTTACTTGAAGGAGGATATCTATATGACACAATTAGAGCACTACATTGAAAAAGGTAAAGATTTATTGGTTTGAAAATTAAAAAAGTATTTATATGGTCTCAAACAGTTTCTTAGAGTGTGGTACCAAAATTTTGATTATATTGTGTTGAGGTTGGGATTATTGAGATCCAAATCAAACCATTATGTGTATTACAAACATGATGGTGGCAATTTCCTTGTTATAAGTCTATATGTAGATGACATGTTATTCTTTGGTAACACTAAGAATATGATTCTTGATTTTAAGTCTCATCTTTTAGCACGATTTAATATAGAGGACTTATAAGATGCAAATTATATCTTACGAATGGAGATCATGAGAGATAGAGAAATTATAAAGCCTTGGTTTAACCAAAGTAAGTATGTAAACTTTGTGCTACAGTAATTTTGCATCATATATTGAAGATCATTGAGTATTCCCATTTATGTGGAAACTAAGTTTTCAATTGAGCAATGTCCTAGTAGAGATGGATGATATGGCTTATATTCCTTGTGCTAGTGCAGTTGGTAATTTGATGTATGTTATGGTCTATACTAGTCTAAACATTGTCCACGTAGTGAGAGTTTTGAGTCAATTCATGGCTAATCCTAGATGTGAACATTCTGCTACACTAAAGAGGATCTTTAGGTATTTTCAAGGTACTTATGAATATTTCGTTTACTATTTGTTGAAATATTGTAACTTCAAAGAACATTCTACCTAGGATGGAATGTTGAATAATATTATTATATTATGTTTATTAATTAGGCCTTATTGTGCCTTTGTAAAAGTTGGCCCTTTTGTGCCTTGACAGTTAAATGTAAATTAAAAGGGTAAAGTGACAGGTCGGCTGAGACCTAATTATAGGCTGGCCAGGCCATTGTTTATAAGAGAGGTCAGTGCCTCATTTGGAGACACACAAAACCCATATCTGCAATGTGCAAGTCTTGGAGGAGAACCTATTGCAACTGGGGGTGTCAAGGAGGAGTTTTGGTCTATCTCTTGGTATTTCTTAGTTAAGTGGTGCGGTACTCTTCCTAGTGAAGGAGTAGAGGAGGATATTATGTTCGATCTTTGGTTTATCTATATTAAGGATTTTTTGTTGGGTTTTCTTCCCCGTGTGGTTTTCCCAGGATAAAATGTTGTGTACCTTGTGATTGTGCTTCTTTCAGTGATGCTTATATATTTTTGATGTATTAAATGCTCATGTACTTTGGATATAACTTGATAACAACATTAAAATTTAACACAGTATCATAGCTAAACTGAATAAGAGCACTATTATTGGGTATTTACATCTCTTGGTTATTGAGACAAGAAAATTAGGGCTTTTTACAGAGAAAGAATCTTTGACCAACGATAACATTGGGAGTTGTGCATAACCCTAGTGCATCTTTTGGTAGCTTGGAAGAAGTCTTCTAGTGATTAAATCTGCTGAAAAGTCAAAATTAGGGTTTAACTATTACCAAAAAACCAAAAAAACTGAAATTACCAGTCCAGATTTGAGCAGGTAAAGTTTTAGAGGTCAAAACTTGGAATTCGTAGAAACAACCAACACCAATCAACTCACCTCAGCCCAACGCATCTTCTGGTAACGTCTGTTTCATTTTTTGAGCACTTTCATTTTTTGTCAAAATGCCTTAAAGCACTAAGCTTGATGAAAAGTTAGAAGCTGTGGAAAATTTCCATGCCTAGAAATACATAATTGGTCTCATTCTCTAAGAGAATGATCTTGTGAAAATTATAAAGAATAATGTTCTGGAGCCAGAAGAAATGAGGCCAAAGAGAAGTACAAGAAGGACATGATTAGGGAAAAGAGAATAATTGCAAATTCCATCAAGTGTCTTCCAAGGATACCCCGAAAGAAATGTTTGATTCCCTATATAGGATGTATGAAGGAATAAATATTAACGGGAAAATGAACTTGAGAACCCAACTTAAGAATGTTAAAATGCAAAAAGGAGAAACAGTTCAAGATTATTTTTCTAGGGTTTCTCAATTTAAGGAACAACTAGAAGCAATTGGAGACATGGTATATGAAGATGAGATCGTGATGATTGCTCTCAATGGTCTCACAAGACCTTGGGATGATTTTAACCAAACAGTATGTGCCAGAAAATAAAAAAAATCAATTTGACAGTTTATTGAAAGAATGTGTTCAGGAAGAAGCAAGAGTTGCAAACAGAGAATCCATTCTAAGAGAATATGAAGATCAAGCTCTAGTTGTTCATGCCAAGAAAGGAAGGGGAAAGAGGGAGACTCACTTTCATAAGGAGACTCACTCTCATAAGGTGCCTCACTCTCCTAAGAAATTTCAAAAGTACTAGAAAGGAGAAAGGAGGCAAAGGGATTTATCCTCCTACAAGTGCTATCATTGTGAAAGGATGGGACACATTACTAAAAATTATCCTCTCAAGATAGAAGAATACAAGAATGAAAATAAAAAAATACATCATGCCCATGCAGTTGAAGATGATGAGCCACCCAAGAAGTCTTCTAGAGAAGAAATAGAAGAATATGTTTTGTTTTCAGCTCACTCCGGAACTGTGACACCTAGAAATGATACTTGGCTCATAGATAGTAGTGCTTCCAAGCACATGACAGGTAACAAGAATACTCTCTTCATCCTTGAAAAGAAGAACATGCCCCAAAAATTATCACTTGGAGATGACTATCAGTACCCAATCAAAAGAATAGGAGAAGCCACCTACAAGCTTGATTCAGGAATTCCATTAAGGATGAAGGATGTACTTTATGTACCAGGTTTGAAGAAAGGTTTCTAGGTTGCATTTGTAGATGGTAAAGTTCTCATGTGGTATAAAGGAAAAACTATAGAAGATGCAGTTGTCATTGGAATAGAAGAAGGTGGCTTGTACAAATTAAATGGCCACTCAAATTTAGCTTTAACACACAGTACTATAATTCCATGCGAACTTTGGCATAGAAGGATTGCTCACATTAACTACAAATTATTACCCTATGTGAGCAAGGTAGTCACAGATTTACCTGAATTAAAGGTTGATCATGAAGGTGTATGTAAAGGATGTGCATAAGGAAAGATTATGAAGAATCCTTTTTCCAAAAAGTGACAACAAAGCCGATGGAATATTGCATATTCTTCATTCATATGTATGTGGTCCAATGCCATCAACCTCATTAAGCGGGTATGTATACTATGTCACATTTATTGATGATTACTCTTGTAAGACTTGGGTTTATTCCTTAAAGTTAAAAGATGAATTGTTTGAAAAATTCAAAGAGTTCAAAGATTTAGTAGAAAACCTCTCTGAGACGAAGATTAAGATACTCGGGTCAGATAATGGAGGAGAGTACACTTCAAAAGAATTCAAATACTTTTTTAGAGATGTCGAAATTAAGAGGGAGCTCACCACTCCTTGCAACCCATAATAGAATGGTGTAGCAGAAAGAAATATTTGAACAATCATGGAAGAAATGAAAGCCATGATCCATGATCAAGATCTTCCAATGCACTTATGGGATGAAGCATCCAGAACATCAATATATGCCCAGAACATAGTATCCCATAGTGCACTTGGATTCAAGACTCTCGAATAGATGTTCACCAAAAAGAAGATAGAAGCCAGCCATCTCAAAATATTTGGTTGTCCAATCTATTTACATATTCTGAAAGAGAAGAGAACCAAGGTAGATCCTTCCGAAAATAAATGAGTATTTGTTGGGTACTGTGAGGTCTCTAAGGAATTTAGAATATACATCCCAAGCTATCGTCAGATTGAGATCAACCGAGATGTTACCTTTGATGAAGATGCATCTTTTAGAAGATCAAGGAAATGTCAATTGGAATAATTCTATGAATAAGAACCTGTAGTTCCTAGAGTTATAAAACCTAACAAGGAAGTTTCATTTACTCCTGATGATGTTATACCTGAGGATCATGATATGGTGGAACCTCATGAACTACCTCGTGAGATCATCTCTCACAACAGGAAACCAGATTGGGCACGTGAGATCATTCAAGATGCAAAGAAGTATGGTGCTCTCGAAGGAACCATGAGACAAAGAAAGAATTCTAATCCATAATCCAGTTATGTGGTGTTGATGTGTTATCTCGTTAATAAGGAACCTACTTTATTTGAAGAAGTTTCTCAAAAGAAGGAATGGATGGATGCCATGACTGAAGAATACTAATCTATTATGAAGAATGATGTGTGATAAGTGGTTCAAAAACCAGAAAACAAAGATGTAGTATCTTCTAAATGGATATTCAAAATAAAACATGCAGCAGACGGAAGTATTGAGAAATACAAAACAAGATTTGTGGCTCGTGAATTTTCCCAGAAAGAAGGCATTGATTATGAAGAAACCTTTTCTTCAGTAGCAAGATACACATCTATAAGAACCACCATGGCACTTGCAACCAAGATGAAGTGGAAGTTACACCAAATGGATGTGAAAACAAACTTCTTGAATAGTGTTATTGAAGAAGAACTGTATATATAACAACCACCAGGTTTCAAAGTACAAGACAGGAAGACTCATGTCTGCAAGTTGAAGAAGGCTTTGTATGGTTTGAAGCAAGCTCCAAGAGCTTGGTATGGAAGGATTGATAGTTTTATGATGAGCTTAGGATTTACCAAGACTAAAGTTGATCCCAACATTTACTTCAATATTGTGGATGATGGACCAGTTATATTGTTGTTATATGTGGATGACTTATTCTTCACAGGTGAAGAAAATCTCATCATGGATTGTAAGAAGAAGCTTGTCGCTGAATTTGAAATGAAGTATCTAGGCCTGATGCACTATTTCTTAGGCCTTGAAGTATGGCAGAGCCCATAAGCTATTTTCCTTAATCAAGGAAAGTATGTTGTGGAAATTATAAAGATATTCAACATGATGGACTATAAATCTATGTCCACTCCTATGGAGATGAAACTAAATTTATTGGTTGATACTTCGTCAGAAATAGTTGATGTTACTCTATACAGACATATTATTGATTTGTTGATATATCTGATGAATACCAGACCAGATATATGCTTTGATCTGAACACATTGAGTCAGTATCTAGTGGAGCCCAGACGTGTTCACCTTGTATATGCAAAGCATGTGATGAGATAACTTAAGGGTACATTGGACTATGGCCTCTTTTTATAGGATATTGTGACTTCAGATTGTATAGCTATACTGATTTAGATTGGACTAGAAGTGCTTCGGATAGAAAAATCAATTCAGGATGTTGTTTCGGTTTGGGGTCATCCTTGACTTCATGGAAAAATAGGAAGCAATCCATTTGTTTTCTCAATATGGCAGAAGCGGCATACATTGCAACATGGTCCACCAATTATGCAGCTATATGGCTTCGAAAGTTGTTGACAGGTCTATTTGACCTAGATATGGATGCTACCTTGATCTTTTGTGAGCCAATTACATTCTTATCTCAGGTCTAGGAACAAGCTCCCAAGTATTGTTCTTCTCAATCTGATCCAGTTCCTCGTTCATTGATTTTAACCAATTTACATCTTCATTGGCTTC
>JZKD02S1025619.1:679320-698137 GCA_000966675.3 Picea glauca
AAAAAACAAGTTGCATATAAAAAGAAATCATATTTACCTATTATAATCCTGGACATCCTTGACATGTTTCGACCTCCTCTAACTGGAGTACCTGCAAGAGTCCACAAATAAGAGAATGCATACTTGACAGATCGAGAAACATATGTACATAACATGATTCGAGAGTACTGGTAAAATGCAAGATTTAATCTATCTTTTGAAATTGAGAGGATTCAAGGGCTGAGTTTTGTAATCAAATTTGTAGAAGGCTGTGGGAAAGCTACCATTGCCGGGGCATTCGTCTGGATTCGATGTGCCATTGGGGCAATAGCAAATAAATGTTGAACCAGGGTCCGAAATATTGTAACCACAACTCCCTTTACTCTTCAAACAAGCGCCACAGCGTTGATATCTGGTCGGGTCGACGTGCCATGTTACTTCGAAACCCAGAGCTAGTGAAGTAATATTAAGGGACTGCTGAGACTGCTGAGAGAGGCTTTTATTAATTGGTAGTTGAAATGCATTGCAGAAAGGTGTCCTCTCTAGATTTGAATAACTGTAGTTCCAATTATCTCCACATAAATTCAAATTAAGCCCATTACTGTTCTCAATATATTGATCGCAGTTCTTCCAAAGCGTGAGATTAGTGTATGCATCGTTGATCCGAAAAGGAGAGTCAGACCGCCAGAATTGGGAGTAGTCACCTGAAAAATTGCAGTTGTTTCCCAATAGATTGTCGGCAACAATACTCATTATTTTAAAGTTGCTGTTATTCCTCAAGTAAGAAGACTCCAATATGCGATATTCGTTTCCACCGATATTAATCCGAGGTTCTCTGTGTGAATTACATGAGTTTAGCTGAAACTCAGGGTCACCGCAGCCGCTGCCATTCTCTGCAAAAGGATAGCTATATTCAATAATGCCCCCACATGTTTTTGAATCGGAAACACAGTCGCTGTAATTACCGCCGAGGCATGATGTTGAGCAGAGGAGGAGGAGAAGGGCGTATGCAATAACAAGGCAAAGACGAACAGTGAAAGACATTGAATCTGGAAGAAGAAGAACACGTATTCTCTTGCTCTGGTCTTCCGTTGGAGATGAAAATTAATAAGAGGTGGCTTCAACATAAGAGGAGGCGAATGACAATAAACGTAGGAAAATGGTTTCTGCAAATACATTAGAAGAGACGAAGTCCAAGGAATCGGAGAGACGAAGTCCAAGGAATCGGAGTGACTGGAGGTGAGGAACGGCACGGTACTCTAGTGCAGTTGACTGCAAAGCCAGCATGTTTATGATACCATGGAAATTATATCTTTTAATGCAAATTGCATTATAAATCTCTATCTTCAAAATAATAATAAAACTGCCAAATGCCAAAGATAAAAGAAATTATATATATATATATATATATATATATATATATATATATATATATATATATATAATTTCATCTATTTTGTCAGTTTTATTGTTATTGTGAAGATATAGATTTGGTATTATTTTGAAGTTGAATTTTTAGGATGTTTATAAAGAACCATTTTTCTTTGGAAGCCAGATATAAAATTCATAAACAAAGCAGAAAGTAGAGGTGTGTAAATTTTATATAAAAATCAGTTAGAAATAATGTTTAGAAAAATTTAAATAAACATATGCATATAGCCAATTTGTAATAAAAAATAGGGAGAAAATTTCACACTTTAAAGCATGCTTAATGTATTAATTAACAACTAAATGGTTACAATACATTAAGAGTCTCCAACAAGAGTGTTTAGTAGCCACATAAGGATTATAAATTTTGGTTAAAAATCCACATTCTTTTCTTTCAATCTCATCACTCAATAAATAGGCATAACAAAACCATAAACTATTTATGGTTTTCCAATTCTACATGTTAGAAACCACCATCAATTAATTGGCCAAATGTTGTTGCTTGACATTCATTGCCTACTAGCGATCTACATTTATTTTGTGTTATTGTTCAACATTTATTCCCTACTACTGCTACTGCAAGACTGCAAGGTGTATGACACATTTGTCCCAATGTTCTTCCACTTGTCATATACCTTGTAAGAGTATTAGGGAGAATGCATCAAATTGTGAGTTAATGGTAGGGGCCATAAGGCCCATAGACTCACATCTTTATGGAGTATCAATGTTTCATCCTCTACCGTGTCCCCAACGAAATGGCATTGGATATCTATATGCTCTATCTTAGCATGAAAAATCATGTTCTTAGCCAAACAAATGACAATGTTATTATCACATTGGAGTGTGATAGGTCTTTGACTTAGCTCGAGTTTTGAACATATCTTCATAAGTAAAATTGACTTCTTATAGGCATGAGTAGCTACCATATGGTGTAGTCTAAATGTTCTACATTTTTTACTATTTCCGACGACTATCACCGGAATCCAACAACTCAATTCTTAGCGAAATCGTGATTTTACATAGGTCAAATCATGTTATGCATAAATCGATTCAACACCCTTGAAAACCCCCAGGGCACCGGTAATATGAAATCTCCACATTGAAATATGCAATTCCAACTATTTTTCTAAATTTATGGTCGAATTTTAGACGAAACCCATCGAACAAACATGCCCAGAAAAGGATAAAAACGTAGAAATTTTAGATGACCTCGGTACCATATATTTTATTTCTATAGTGGACCAAGAGACCACAACTTGTGACTTTCACATCCAACTTATTTCTCCACCAAACAATCGAAACACATATCCACTTGTAGATCTCCTTCTATCTACATCCTCCACCCAATCATAATCCACATAAGATTGTATATCCATTGAGTGTGGGTCCATCGAAACATCACTATAATAGTGTTAAATTTTAATGGTGTTATCATGTTATATACAAAGTACATGAGCATTTAATACATCAACAACATATAAGGATCACTAAAAGAAACACAATCACAAGGTACACAACATTTTATCCTGGGAAACCCTCACGAGGAAGAAAACCCAACAAAAACTTCCTTAATATAAATAGACCAAAGACCGAACAAAATATCCTCCTCTAATCCTTCACTAGGAAGAGTAGTGCATCACTTAACCAAGAAATACATAGAGATAGACCAAAAAAACCTCCTTGACGTCATCCCCAGTTGCAGTAGCTTCTCCTCCAAGACTTGCACACTATAGAGTTGGGTGTTGTGTGTGTCCAAATGAGGTGTTGACCTCTCTTATAAATAATGGTTTGGCCAACCTATAATTAGTTATGGGACAACCTTCCACTTTACCCTCTTAATCTACATTTAACTGTCAAGGCACAAAAGGTTTGACTTTTACAAAGGCACAATAGGGATTAATTAATAAACATAATATAATAATATTATTCAACATTCCCTCCTAGGTAGAATATTCTTCGAAGTTACAATATTTCAACACTCCCCCTTAATAATAAGGGTATTCTACTGACAACATAAATAACAACTGGCTGGACTCAATACATCATCAAGAGGAGGGGACATCATCATCAACATCGGGAACACTGTTGGTCATATCTATATAAATCATCAATTTTTTTTCTCATCATCAATATCATCATCATTTGCAACACAGAGCTGGAGTAACATCATCATCATAAAAAACATGGAGCTAGAGTAACATCATCATCATCAACATCATGAAGCTGGAATAACATCATCATCATCAACAACATGAAGCTGGAATAACATCATCATCAACAACAACATGAAGCTGGAATAAAATTGTCATCATCAACAACATGAAGCTAGAATAACATCATCATCATCAATAGCATGAAGCTGGAATAACATAATCAATGGAAACATAATGATACAGGAGCATCAACAGTAGCAACAACAACAACAACAACAACTGTGGGCACTCTGATAGACCGTCCATTTGGACCTTACGATATCTGTCCAGGGATAATATTATCCCCTAGAATATAAATCCCAACGATCTTCCACACTATTGACCACAACAAGTATATACATACATAGGCACTCCAACATACCGTCCATTTGGACCTTACAATATATGTCAAGGGATGATCAATCCCCTAGGATACAAATCCTAACAAGCTATCCTGCTGGTGGTCAGGATACCATAGTATCATCAACATCACTCCCCCTTTCTAGGGAAGTCCTTTCGGACTACACCAAGCTTGTCTCAGAAGTACTCAAACTTCACATGAGACAGAGGCTTAGTCAACACATCTACTACCTTCTCATCTGTGACAACATACTGGAGCTTCACAACTCCCTTATGTATCAAGTCATGAATGTAGTGGTATCATATATCAATGTGTTTCATATTATCATGGAACATCGGGTTCTCTGACATCTTTATGCAAATCCGATTATCACAAAAGAGTATGGTAGCATCCATATCTAGGTCAAATAGACATGTCAACAACTTTCGAAGCCATATAGATGCATAACTGTCAGAGCATGCTGCAATGTACACCACTTCTTCCATATTGAGAAAACAAATGGATTGCTTCCTATTTTTCCACGAAGTCATGGATGACCCCAAACTGAAACAACATCATGAACTGATTTTTCTATCCGAAGCACTTCTAGCCCAATCTAAATCAGTATAGCTATACAATCTGAAGTCACAATCTCCTTTAAAAAGAGGCGATAGTCCAATGTAACCTTAAGTTATCTCATCACATGCTTTGTAGATACAAGGTGAACACGTCTGGGCTCCACCAGATACTGACTCAATGTGTTCACATCAAAGCATATATCTGGTCTGGTATTCATCAGATATATCAACAAATCAATAATATGTCTATATAGAGTAACATCAACTATTTCTGACGAAGTATCAACCAATAAATTCAGTTTCATCTCCATAGGAGTGGACATAGCTTTATATTCTATCATGTCGAATATCTTTATAATTTCCACAACATACTTTCCTTGATTAAGGAAAATAGCTTATGGGCTTTGCCATACTTCAAGGCCTAATAAATAGTGCATCGGGCCTAGATACTTCATTTCAAATTCAGCGACAAGCTTCTTCTTACAATCCGTGATGAGATTTTCTTCACCTATGAAGAATAAGTCATCCACATATAACAACAATATAACTGGTCCATCATCCACAATATTGAAGTAAATGTTGGGATCAACTTTAGTCTTGGTAAATCCCAAGCTCATCATAAAACTATCAATCCTTCCATACCAAGCTCTTGGAGCTTGCTTCAAACCATACAAAGCCTTCTTCAACTTGCAGACACGAGTCTTCTTGTCTTGTACTTTGAAACATGGTGGTTGTTATATATACACTTATTCTTCAATAACACCGTTCAAGAAGTTTGTTTTCACATCCATTTGGTGTAACTTCCACTTCATCTTGGCTGCAAGTGCCATGATGGTTCTTATAGATGTGTATCTTGCTACTGAAGAAAAGGTTTCTTCATAATCAATGCCTTCTTTCTGGGAAAATCCACGAGCCACAAATCTTGCTTTGTATTTCTCAATACTTCCATCTACTGCATGTTTTATTTTGAATATCCATTTAGAATATACTACATATTTGTTTTCTGGTTTTGGAATCACTTCCCACACATCATTATTCATAATAGATTAGTATTCTTCAGTCATGGCATCCATCCATTCCTTCTTTTGAGGTTCCTTATTAACGAGATAACACATCAATGCCACATAACTAGAGTATGGATTAGGATTCTTTCTTTGTCTCATGGTTCCTTCGGGAGCACCATACTTCTCTGCATATTGAATGATCTCACATGCCCAATCTGGTTTCCTCTTGTGAGAGATGATCTCACGAGGTAGTTCTTGAGGTTCCACCATATCATGATCCTCCGGTATAACATCATCAGGAGTAAATGAAACTTCCTTGTTAGGTTCTATAACTCTAGGAGCCACATGTTCTTCTTCATAGACTTATTCCAATTGACATTTCCTTGATCTTCTGAAAGATGCATCTTCATCAAAGGTAACATCTCAGCTGATCTGAATCTGACGATAGCTTGGGATGTATATTCTGAATTCCTTAGAGACCTCACAGTATCCAACAAATACTCATTTATTTCTGGAAGGATCTACCTTGGTTCTCTTCTCTTTCAGAATATGTAAATAGATTGGACAACCAAATATTTTGAGATGGTTGGCTTCTGGCTTCTTTCTGGTGAACATCTATTCGAGACTCTTGAATCCAAGTGCACTATGGGATATTATGTTCTGGACATATATTGATGTTCTAGATGCTACAACCCATAAGTGCATTGGAATATCTTGATCATGGATCATGGCTTTCATTGCTTCCATGATTGTTCGAATCTTTCTTTCTGCTACACCATTCTATTGTGGGTTGTAAGGAGTGGTGAGCTCCCTCTTAATTCCAACATCTCTAAAACATTATTTGAATTCTTTTGAAGTGTACTCTCCTCCATTATCTGACTTGAGTATCTTAATCTTCATCTCAGAGAGGTTTTCTACTAAATCTTTGAACTCTTTGAATTTTTCAAACAATTCATCTTTTAACTTTAAGGAATAAACCCAAGTCTTATGAGAGTAATCATCAATAAATGTGACATAGTATACATACCCTCTTAATGAGGTTGATGGCATTGTACCACATACATATGAATGAAGAATATGCAATATTCCATCTTCTTTGTTATCACTTTTTGGAAAAAGGATTCTTCGTAATCTTTCCTTATGCACATCCTTTACATACACCTTCATGATCGACCTTTAATTCTAGTAAATCTATGACTACCTTGCTCATATAGGGTAGGAATTTGTAGTTAATGTGAGCAATCCTTCTATGCCAAAGTTCACATGGAATTACAGTATTGTGTGTTAAATCTACATTTGAGTGGTCATTTAATTTGTACAAGCCACCTTCTTCTATTCCAATGACAACTGCATCTTCTATAGTTTTTCCTTTATACCACATGAGAACTTTACCATCTACAAATGCAACCTATAAACCTTTCTTATCTAAAACAGAAATAGAAAGTAATTTTTTCTTCAAACCTGGTACATAAAGTACATCCTTCATCCTTAATGGAGTTCCCGAATCAAGCTTGTAGGTGGCTTCTCCTATTCTTTTGATTGGGTATTGATAGTCATCTCCAAGTGATAATTTCTGGGGCGTGTTCTTCTTTTCAAGGATGAAGAGAGTATTCTTGTTACCTTTCATTTGCTTGGAAGCACTACTATCTATGATCCAAGTACTATTTCCAGGTGTCACAATTCCAGAGAGAGATGAAAACAAAACATATTCTTCTATTTCTTCTCTAGAAGACTTCTTGGGTGGATCATCATCTTCGAATGCATGAGCATGATGTATTTTTTTATTTTCATTCTTGTATTCTTCTATCTTGAGAGGATATTTTTTAGCAATGTGTCCCATCCTTTCACAATGATAGCACTTGTAGGAGGATAAATCCCTTTTCCTCCTTTGTCCTTTCTAGTACTTCTGAAATTTCTTAGGAGAGTGAGGTGCCTGCACCTTATGAGAGTGAGTCTCCTTATGAAAGTGAGTCTCCCTCTTTCCCCTTCCTTTCTTGGCATGAAAAACTAGATCTTGGTCTTCATATTATCTTAGAATGGATTCTCGGTTTGCACCTCTTGCTTCTTCCTGAACACATTCTTCCAATAATGTGTCAAATTGAATTTTTTATTTTCTGGCACATATTGTTTGGTTAAAATCATCCCAAGGTCTTTTGAGACCATTGAGAGAAATCATCATGATCTCATCTTCATCTACCGTGTCTCCAATTTATTCTAGTTGTTCCTTAAACCAAGAAACCCTAGAAAAATAATCTTGAACTATTTCTCCTTTTTTCATTTTAACATTCTTAAGTTGGGTTCTCAAGTTCATCTTCTCATTAATATTTCTTCCTTCATACATCCTATATAGGGAATCAAACATTTATTTCAGGGTATCCTTGGAAGACACTTGAGGGATCAAGTGGTCTTTGATGGAATCTGTAATTATTCTCTTTTCCCTAATCACGTCCTTCTTGTACTTCTCTTTAGCCTCATTTCTTCTGGCTCCAGAACATTATTCTTTATAATTTTCACAAGATCATTCTCTTAGGAGACCAATTATGTATTTCCAGGCACGAAAATTTTCCACAGCTTCTAACTTTTCATCAAGCTTAGTGCTTGAAGGCATTTTGACAAAAAATGAAAGTGCTCAAAAAATGAAACAGACCTTACCAAAAGATGCATTGGGCTGAGGTGAGTTGATTGGTGTTGGTTGTTTCTGCGAATTCCAAGATTTCACCTCTAAAACTTGACCTGCACAAATCTTGACTGGTAATTTCATGTTTTTTGGTTTTCTGGTAACAGTTAAACCCTAATTTTGACTTTTCAGAAGATTTAATCACTAGAATACTTCTTCCAAGCTACTAAAATATGCACTAGGGTTATGCACAACTCCCAATGCTATCCTTGGTCAAAGATTCTTTCTATGTAAAAAACCCTAATTTTCTTGTCTCGACAACCAAGAGATGTAAATACCTAGTAATAATGCTCTTATTCAGTCTAGCTATGATACCGTGTTAAATTTTAATGTTGTTATAAATTTATATCCAAAGTAAATGAGCATTTAATACATCAACAACATATAAGGATCACTGAAAGAAGCACAATCACAAGGTACACAAAATTTTATCTTGGGAAAACCACATGGGGAAGAAAACCCAACAAAAAATTCCTTAATATAGATAAACCAAAGACCGACATAATATCCTCCTCTACTCCTTCACTAGGAAGAGTACCTCACCACTTAACCAAGAAATACCAAGAGATAAACCAAAAATCCTCCTTGACGTCACCCCCAGTTGCAGTAGGTTCTCCTCCAAGACTTTCACATTGCAGATATGGGTTTTGTGTGTGTCCAAATGAGGCACTGACCTCTCTTATAAACAGTGGTCTGACCAGCCTATAATTAGGTCTGGGATGACCTATCACTTTACCTTCTTAATTTACATTTAACTTTCAATGCACAAAAGGGCCAACTTTTACAAAGGCACAATAAGGCCTAATTAATAAACATAATATAATAATACTATTCAACATTCCATCCTAGGTAGAATGTTCTTTGAAGTTACAATACTTCAACAAATAGTAAAAGGAATACTCATAAGTACCTTGAAAATACCTAAAGATCCTCTTTAGTGTAGTTGAATGTTCACATCTAGGATTAGCCATGAATTGACTCAAAACTCTCACTATGTGGACAATGTTTAGACTAGTATAGACCATAGCATACATCAAATTACCAACTGCACTAGCACAGGGAATATAAGCCATATCCACCATCTCTACTAGGACACTGCTCAATTGACAACTTAGTTTCCACATAAATGGGAACACTCAATGATATTCAATATATGATGCAAAATTACTGTAGCACAAAGTTTACATACTTACTTTGGTTAAACCAAGGCTTTATAATTTCTCTATCTCTCATGATCTCCATTCGTAAGATATAATTTGCAACTTATAAGTCCTTTATATTAAATTGTGCTAAAAGATGAGACTTAAAATCAAGAATCACATTCTTAGTGTTACCAAAGAATAACATGTCATCTACATATAGACTTATAACAAGGCAATTGCCACCATCATGTTTGTAATACACATAATGGTTTGATTTGGATCTCAATAATACCAACCTCAACAAAAAATAATCAAAATTTTGGTACCACACTCTAAGACACTGTTTGAGACCATATAAATACCTTTTTAATTTGCAAACCAATAACTCTTTACCTTTTTCAATGTAGTGCTCTAACTGCGTCATATAGATCTCCTCCTTCAAGTCACCATGTAGAAATTTTCTTTTCACATCGATCTATTCTTTCTTTAAATCAAAAGTTGTTGCTATATATAATATGAAGCTAACAAATGTTAAGTTAACAAATAAGAAAAAGATCTCACCAAACTCTATTCCCTCAACTTGAGAATATCCCTTTGCAACCAATCTTGCCTTGTGATTTCTAAAACTACCATATAAACTGATCTTCTTTATGAACACCCATTTACATCCAATGAGTTTCCATCCATCAAACAATGGTACCAAGTCCCATGTATCAATCTTTTTAAGTAAAACCATTTCCTCATCCATGCCCAATATCTAGGACCTCTTATTTTCCATCTTCCTTGCCTCTTTCATAGTTCTAGGCTCATTGTTGTTTGCAAACAAAGAAAATATATGTGTGAAATTAGACGTAATATAATTATACTTGTTTGGTTGCCTTCTTTGTTGAGTGTAACTCCCTAAAGTTTGAGGTGAAGTTTCTTCATCCTTTTTTGAACTCTTTGAACCTTTCTCCCATCAATTCCATCATGAGTTTCTGGTTCATTTTCTAGTTCAATGTTCTTTGTCTTGGGTGGTAGATGAACCACTAACTTCTTCTCATCCTCTTCTAGCTACACCACTATGGGAGAAGACTCAACTTCTTTGAAAATAACATTCTTTCTATACAAAAAATTTCCATCCACATTATCCCAAAGATTGTACCCTTTCACACCAACACCATAGCCATTGAAGATACATTTCACAACAATGTATCACATGCCTCACAACCAAAAACATGAAGATGCCAAAGTGAAGGCTTTTTTCCCATCTAGACCTCCATAGGGGTCTTTTCCATGAGAGTTGACGCGGGAGACCCATTAATCAAGTAACATGCAACAACATCTTCTTTTTCCCATAACTTCTTATCTAAGTTACCTCCTAAGCAAACTCTTAGCTGTCTCCATCAATGTTCTATTCATACATTATGCAACTCCATTCTGCTGAGGGATATATGGAGTTGCCTTATGTATTTTAATCCCATTATCCTTATAAATCTTATAAAGCATTGGAAAACAAAATTCACCACCATTATCAATCTTCAACACCTTAATCTTCCTACAAGTCAGTCTTCAACACCTTAATCATTATAAAAGTCTAATTTTCCAAGAGAGTTTTAAACTCCTTAAACTGACTAAAAGCCTTAGATTTAGTTCTAAGAAAATATATTCACATCCTTCTAGAATAATAATCAATGAATAACACATAACACAAAGCCTTAAAAACCGAAGGAACTTTAACTAGACTGAATATGTAACAAAATGAATTAAGTCCAACAACCTAGAACATTTGTGAGAACTAGAATAAAATTGAACATAATTATGTTTTCCATATATGCAATGCTTGCAAAAATCAAATTGAAAAGCACAATCATTAAATTCATGGACAATATTTTTGATTTTCAAGGTGCATAGGCCCTTCTCACCTACGTGGCCCAATATTTGCACTCATATCATTGTCTTTTCTACAAGTAAATTTCCTTTTAAAGCAAGAGTTTGTTTAAGTACCTAGAAAACATGACCATTAGAATATATATAGGTTCTAATTGTGAAGGTGTAGATCCTATGGTTCTCTCCACTATATAAATTATAGAACTATTACATGGAATAGTGAACACATCACACCGGAACAAAGTGCCCACACAAAATTCCTTAGCAAGAACCATGGCTCCTTGGACCATCTTACACACTTCATAAGTGAAATCAAACCTACACACCTACATAATTAAGTTTCCTTACTAATATTAGGTTATGTACCAGAATCGAGGTGTGTGAAACTTCACTACTCCCCTTCACTCTTCCATCGAGGAATATGATCAAGACTCTACCACATCCAACTATGCTGAAAAAAGAGTCATCACTAAGGTATACCATTCCACCACCATATTTCTCATACATTGAAAACTAGTGTCAATGGGAAGTCATATGGAAGGAAACTCAAGAGTCTATCAACTACACACGTTAACCTACATGGATTTTCAAATATGAAAAAGACACATCTCCATCCTCTGGACAAGATTTGTAGACTCGTCATCATAATCATTCTTTTCCTTCTTATTCTTCTTTTTCTCTTCCTTCCAGTGTCTTATAAAATACTCAACCTCGCTACATTTCCAACATTTTCCCTTGGAATTTACAAGAGACTTATGTGTCCCATGGGATTTAGGTCTACCACTTTCTCTCTTCTTTCCTTTTTCCTTCGAGCTTCCACAAACAACCAAGGCCTCATTGGTGGATTCATAAGCTTTCCGCCTCACCTTCTCTAAGAGTAAAGAAGCCATGACCTTATCAAGCACTGAGGTCTTTATAATGCTTCCAATGACCATTACTGAGTTGTCTCATGAATTTGGAAAGGAACACAAAATGGTCATACAACGATCCTCCTCATCCATGTTCACTCCAACTTGAGATCAATTGTGTAACAATAGTATTGATAGCATTCAAGTGCTTGGCTACATAATCACTATCACCCATTGTGTAGAATGTTTTTTATTAACTAGGGATTTATCCTGGTACAAATCCTCCAACTTCTTCCAGAGAGTTGCATTGAGCCTGATATGGATTATTTTCGTTCTCTCCAACACCATCTACTCTTCATCTTTCATACTAGTGGGTTTGATAAGGCTTCTTGCCGTTCTCTCCAACACAATCCACTCTTCATCTTTCTTACTAGTGGGTTTGGTTCCTGCAACCCATAGATCTCACTACAAGAAGATCCTCCATCTTGAGTTTCCACAATGCAAAGTTAATACCATTAAACTTTTCTATTTCTAATCTATACATGCTTGCCATTTCCCTATGATAATATTTTATTCTGCTCAAGCTCCAACTCAAACCAAGATTAGATAAAAAACCCTTGTCCCTAAGACCTTGGATATGAGGTGATGATACTCTAATATCAAATGAAAGGAAGTAGAGACCTTGGATACGAGGTGATCAGACTCTCATATGAAATGAAAGGAAGTGGAGACTCTCATATCAAATGAAAGGAAGTAGAGATATGCTTTTTAAATAAATAGATGATAAACAAAAAACAAATGAAAAAATAACAAACTATTACACAATGAATTCTTGCCAAAACCCTAATGGGAGAAAAACCCCACACTCTAAATCAGGTTCAATGTATTATTCAACAACTAAATGGTTACAATATATTACAAAGTCTCCTTCCTCTCAACAAGAGTTAAAACTCACACACTGTTTTTCTTTAACCATAACACTCAATAAATATGCATAACCAAACCATAAACCATTTATGGTTTTCCAATTCTACATAAAACCACCAACAATTAATTAACCAATTTTCGCTATTAATGGACAATCATTACCTACTCTATTACAGCAATGCAACATATATAACACACCTATCCCAACGATTCATAAAATATATTCATTATAAGCTTCCTTTACCACAAACCCTACTAAACAGAAAGTCAAATAGTGTTGTCTTCTTCTCTAGAGACAAATTTGAGTACTTAAACTGCTACTTTGGACAGACATGGTTATCCCTTATGATCTTTTTGTTAGCTGATTCTATTGCATCTTAACTTATTATTGGACAGTTCGTAATTTCATTTATATTTTATATTAGACGCGTGGTTGACTCTGTTGAAGATGGTGGAGTGATTTAGACCTGTGATCCTCCATACGTAATAGTGGATCTCAATATTATTTGAAATGTTCCCATTTTCTATCATAATTTTTGTTCTGAAATGAAATTGAAAGGATACACATCTAAGAAGTAGAATCTCCTTCTAAATGTACTTTAACATATTTTTTCCACGTCATAAGTTTTTAAGTTATTGACATTAACCTAAAATTTATAATACCAACCACTAGATTGACTACAATTATATATCCATTTCCATTTATAAAAAATAATATTAAAAATTATCTACGCAATCGATTCTCTAATAAAATAGGGAAAAACATCAAATAATAAACCTTTTTGAAAATGCATTTATCATTTCTTTTCATACGAATGAGGCATGTGCATAAATTATTTGGTAATGTTCATGCACGGTACATAGGCATGACTTGGCAAACATTTTGTCACATCTTAACAATTAGTTATAACCAATATATATAATTAATTAATATGTCTTATGTTTAATTAATTAATATGCCTTATGTTTTCTATCTCCGTTTGATATATATTGAGTCTTCTTTAATGTTGGTGATGTTCATGCATTAGGTAGGTATGACTTGGGAAACATTTTATCATATTTTAAGAATTAGTTATAATTTATATATGTTTTAAGTTTTTATTATCTTTATTAGATATATTATTAATTCTTATTTAATGCTATTTAAATATTAAATTGTAATTATTAGTGTTAATCAATCTAATCACGTCTAGGAAGAGACTTTTCTATTAACATGCTTTTCCTTTTAATGGGCCACATGCCTATGCCATGTATGTAGTGTTATGGATGTTCATGTCATAAATGGTCAATGATTTTTTTTTTTTTTTGACATCTCTTCCTTTTTAATTTCAATAATCTATCTTTCTGTAACTTCATTACTCTAAATGGTGTTAACCCATTTGTCGTTTTTGCTCTTCCTTTTCAATTTCAATAATCTATCTTTTTGTAACTTCATTACTCTAAATGGTGTTAACCCATTTGTCGTCTTTGCTCTTCATTATTAGTTGCATTGGTTCCACCTCTATTGTTTGATGTGGTGTTGTGAAGTTTACAACTTTCGAGTGGGATGCTGTAACTACCTTTTAGTAGTGCCCTTTTGATGAAATTAGAGTTCACAACGACACACACACACACAAGCATTGTACACAGAAAGAGACATCATAAATTATTCTCGTGTGTTACATTCTAATATACAAATGGTCTTGTTATCCACTGAATTGCACTAACTGGACTTGTAGTTGAGCCGCTAAAGATCGAGCAATTAATTGCTCAAATTTCAGTGTTCAAAAGTTCAACTAGTCATTTTGACCACCTTTTCTCACATTTCCATCTCATGTGGGGCATTGTAATAAGATGAGATTAGCATGATGAATTTGTAAAAGGCTTGGCCTCCTGAGACTTGATCATTCGTACATACTCTAGAGTGTTTTTTTTCACTTGTTAATTATTTCTTGCTTGAAATTGATTTTAGATGAGTTATAATTTCTAAGTTTTTTCACTCAAATACCTCCAAAGCTAGGGTATGTTATTGATGGTTAGGCCTTATCTTGGTTACCCAATTCTAGTGTCTAAAATGTGTATATTACCATGCTAGGTCATAATTTTAAGTCATATGGAAATTGTGCTAAGTCCCCCTAGGATTTTTTAATGTTTTCAGTCAATTAAAAAATTTTCTCGCAAAATGGGATATTTTAATTGTAAGTAAGTCATAAGTTAAAAACGTGGTACTAGGAGGCATTATATGCCTTGGGGGTATTCGTTTTTACACTCAAAATACCCACTTTACCAAAGTATCCAGTTTGTGAGTGAAATTAGTGATTTTTAATCACTTAAATTAATTTTACTCACATAAATGGTCATAAAAGACAAATAAAAGGAAAAATTAGCAATCCTTAAATCAAGGAAACATGTCCGAGACATGTTTTCCTCATCTCTATAGTCTACTCAAGTGGTGATAGGTTGTCTTAAGTAGAAAGCGACTTGATTGGAAGAGATTTGTTATGAGTTGGACATCCAAGAAGGAAAGGCACACTTTCTTATTTGGTCACACTTTTTCTCTTTGGAAACATATTCCTCATCCTTAAGTTGAGTCGCCCTTCTAGATGGGAAACATTTCCTCTCACATTTTAGGAAGGAAACATCTCCCATGATTTAAAAACATCACACTTTCATGCTTAAGGTGACTCTCCCTTGTGATGGGGAAACATCACGCTTTTCCTTGGAGATAACTCACCCTCCTTCTTGGGAAACCTCACTCTCTCATGCTATATAAGAAAGTCAACCTCTCAATTGTAGACTAATTGGAGCTTGGGGAAAAGACTTGGATGTTGTAATGCTATTTTTATTTCTCTCATTGATTTGAATAAATAAGACTTTGGAGGTCTATTGGTGTTGGTTCTTCATGGTGTGCATGCTTTAATGTTCTATTGAACTTTGAAGTAACTTGTATTGGTTTTAAAATTTTGTACATCTACTCTTGTTAAGATCTTTTAAAATATGTTTTCACATAGTAGGATAAGTTCTAACTAGCTTGTTTGCTCTTAGATATTATTATTTTCTATATTTTAAGACTCTAAATTTGCATGTTAATTTTCATTTGAACTAATATGCTTGTATGAGTTTTCTTGTGTAGGAGGTACCTTCTTCTAACAAAGTGTTTTCAAAGTTGAGCAAACTTTTCGCAGGTTGCCAACTTGGAGAAGTGGTTGATTGGATCACATCGATCCCTTGTTTCAAGTCATTAAGGAACATAATTCCCTCCACCTTTCACCAAGAGACCCCATAGCCCAAGTTTCAATCTTTGAAGAAAAGACCATGTCTATGTCTATCTCTCCTTCTTGAATTCAAAATTATTCTTCAGATTACTTTTTGTTTTGCATGCAAATATAGTTCATTTTTAAATTTAAACTAATTCAAATCTTATGCATGCATGACCTTCAAGATCTAGAGAAAAGTTTCATCTAATAATCAAAGCTAGATCTAGGAGTAAAATTCACTTTTTGCATGTTCTTTATTTGAATTTCTTTAGGCAAAAAGTAAAGTGTTTTAATTTCTTAGATCGAGCTACTTAGTAGCTTTTACTCGTTGTTTTATAGCAAGAAGATAAATCTGACTAAAGAGAGCCTTTTTCTAGTTTCTAAAGTTATCTAAAATTCCAAAAAATCTCCTTTTATACTTAGAAAAAACTGCAGAAAAGTTGAGTTTAAGTTTTTATTTTTTTGAGGCACTTTTAAAGGTGTTTTTTTTTGGTGATTTTAAGCTAATTATTTGCTAGTTTTAGTAGGTTATCGAATAAAGAGGGATAAAATCTTCCCATTTGGACCAAAATTGGAGCATATCTTATCCCTGAATTGAACCATAGAAGATCACTTTTCATGAAAACATTGTAATGCTTGTTGGCCTTGCTTATCCAAGGTCACGAGTCACCCAAAAGAGAGAAAATGCATTGTAAAAGAAAATAAATAAAACAAGTGAGGCTAAGGAGGCCTCACTCTTTCCTCTATTCCCCTGAGGGGGGAACCGATGTGGTGGTGTGTTCATTTTCATCACTGATTCTTTTTTCTTGTTCAAATTAAATTGTCTCACAATCTAACAACTAAGTAAAATGAATCACAATCTCCTAAAAAGCTACACATTTTACCTTTTCTTAGCTTTCATTTCAATCACAATAATCTTTAATTGTTTAGTTAGATTTCATCTTTAGTTTTGCAATTTACTTTTGGAAAATAAACCCATCCCCTCAGCTCCTCTGCAAAGAGGCTAGTCGGTGTGGAAAACCATAATTAGATAAGATTTTATTTTCCTGTCTTTATTTTCTGTTGGCAAATAAACCAATCCCCTCAGCTCCTCTGCAAAGAGGTTGGTTAATGTAGCTTCTAGTCATTAGCAAAATATTTACTTTATTGTTTAAAAATAAACATTTCCCTTTAGCTCATGGTGTATGCTATGAACCCTTCCGATATTAGCTCGATTTAGGGAACTCGTAAGAATTAGGTTGGTCAGTGTGGAGTAGCTTAATAGGACAATCTTGAAAGTTACTATTGCTTGGTATAGAAAACCTCCTAGAGGGAGTGTGTGAAGTCAGACAAGAACTTTGAGATCTAGGTTCTCCCCTTGTTGGACCTCTGAAACCTCTAGTGAGCTTGTTGGTGAAACCATTGGGTTTTAGAAAGTTCTCAACAAATTTATATACTAAAGGGATAGTCTCCCGAGAGGCCAAACCTAATTTAAATTTTCTTTCTTGCAATCAAGTTTCAATAAAATAAATCCACATTAATCGAACTCTAAAATTTTCAAAGACATCTCCACAGGGTACATTACATTATCAGCAACATAACACATGATCTCATTGGAGCTAGTCTTAATTTTCTACATTCTAAGAATCCATTTACTTCAAAAATTCATTTTTGCAAAGCATTACTTTTGAAATAACTATTTCTACTTATGATTATTTTACTTACAAGCACTTGTATCCTTTGAATATTTCTTATGCAAGTATTTCACTAATTGAGCATCTTTTCCATAAGCTTTTACTTTGTAAATGTATGCATGACATATGTTGCTAGTGTAGATTTACTTTTGTTATAGTTGTCTTTTCTGCAATAACCTCCTATATTTGTTTTTTTGTACTTAGATTAGTTTCAAGACTTAGTATATGTTGTTAGGGACTACCCCCTTGGATTCTTTAGGAGTTGGTCGAGATGGAGGAGTCGAGGATTATGTGACAACACCTTGACTTGAGAATTTTCCCCAAGGACACACCAAGTGGATTGAATATTTCTTCCACATCACCCAGGTGTGTATAAAGGTGACAACATTTTTGGCGTCGTTGCCGGGGACAAATCTGTTGGATCATGTTGTCATTGATGCCAATAGTTTGTCATTGATGCCAATGGTTTGATTATTTGGGAGATTGTTGGATCATATGTCATTGATGTAAATGGTTTGGTTTGATTGATGTCAAGTAATTGATTGATATGATGTGCTTGATGAGAGTGATATATTGATAAAGATGGATCATTGATATGATGCCCTTGATGATAATGATATATGTCCAAGTGGAAACCAATTGATAAAGATGGATCATTGCTATGATGCATTGATGAAGATGGATCAATGTGTTGTCATTGATACATGCTTCATAGTTGATATATATGATGCAGTGGTGAATTGATGCAAATATAAATCATTATTGTATTATCATGGTTGATAAGGTGCACAAATGGATGAAATCCAAAGTGGTCCCCTTATGGTGAAAGCCCTCACAGGAAGACGCTTTATGGAATAAGTTATCCTAGAAGAATGGTTGGAGGACCCATGCTTGTATGTGGAATAATGAGATGAAGATCAATGA
>JZKD02S1025619.1:698504-716956 GCA_000966675.3 Picea glauca
GTTGTTGCTGATAAACCCAAGGATTGTAGTCCGTAATAAAAATAAAATTGTACATACATCTTGTGTTCTTTGTGTTCATTGTGATGATGACTTGTTGATGATATATTGTTGATATGTGCCTACATCTAACTGGTTATAAATGACATCAATGGGTAATGAATAATTGTTGAATTCTAATTGATGAGTTTTAGTGCAAGAGGGAAGTTTTGGTAAAAAGAGCCCCACACTCATTCACCCCCCCCCCTCTCTAAGTGTGGTAGGTGTGTCCAACAAAATCTTTCTATTCTCGGAGTATGAATTTTTCTTTCTTGTTTTTACTTAGTTTTGTGATGCTTGTTGTTTTATCTTTAGTAGACTCAATTATCCGACAAATCCACTAATTCCTAACTTGACTAAGTATTCTACAAGAAGAATTTCACAAGGCTTGGCCAAATTCATCCCTGAATGCCAAAATGTTTATTAGAAGAGATAAACCAAACTTTCTTCTCATAGAATCATTGATAAATTAGCATCTGAGTCTATTTATGATATACACTTTCTTTTCTCTAGTTTAGATTTAAATTTTAAAGAGAAAGAAATGGATGATTATTTTATTCCTTTATATTTTTCTACAATAAATGGTTACCCTCATGCTTTACCTGGAAATCAAATAAAAAAATGACCTTCTGTCCAAGGAAATAATGTTTTCACTGCTAAATCTCACATTAAAGTGTTTTCCTTATGCATTAACAAGTGGTGTAGCAGTGAAACTCACAACCACCAAGATATAAAGATGAAACTCTTTGCCTTGTCCCTAGAAGAAGATGCCTTTGATTGGTTCTCCAACTTATATGAAAACATATATTCTACAATCAAATATATGATAGATGGTTTCATGGAAAAATGGGATAAAAAAAGAAAACATAGACATTTGTTAGCAACCCTCCACAATATAAAGAAAAATGAAAATGAGACAATGGAGGACTTCAATAAAAAATTTGATGAGTTGGTTACTAGTCTCCATACAAATTATAAGCCCCGGGATGATTCTATTCTCATATATTATGTTGAGGCCTTCAATGGGAAGATTAGATATCAACTTATATATAAAGAGCCTGCAAACCTCAAAACTTCCGAAGAAATGGCTATCAAAATTGACAAAAATATGCAAGCTTCAGGAAAGTCAAATCTTCTAGGTTTCACAAGGGGTAGTCCTTCTATGTAGTTAAAATCTAAATATAAAGGAATAGTTTCAGATAATAAAGATGCATCTTATGATCCTCTAAAATCCATAATTGAAATGGTGAAAATAATGGAAGCCAACCATGCAACTCAGCTTAGTTCCATGCAAAATAGGTTGATAGCTATGGAGAAAGAAAAAAACAATAGATTCCAACCTAAACCCAACAATGAAAAGTGGTAGAGAAAGGGTCTCCCTCAAGACCAAATTCCACATAATCAATTTGAATCGAAAAATGTGGTAAATGAATAAATTCCTCCTTTCTGTAGAGCATGTGAATATTTTCATGAAGAGTCTACTTGTCTAGTCTTTTTCCAAGTAAATGAACAAGGGTTGCCTGAAACAAGTAATTTTTTGGGGTACTCAAGGAACTCTGACCATATAAACAACGTGGGAAAACCTCACACTTTATTAATGGACCATTGGAAACAAATGCAAGAAATAAGTGAGGAATCCAATGAAGTAGTTGAAGAATATGATAATGTTACAAAACTTTATGGGAATAAACCGACAAATGAACAGATTTTGGAAATGGCTAGTAATAAAGGAATAGTTTACCAGAGAAAAGTGAAGGATAACTCAAACAAGTCTCAATTAAACATTCCCAACATAATTAATCCCTCGATTACCGATCTAAGTGTTGATTTAGGTAGTCAAATTTCAAATGCTAAAGTGTTGGTACCAGTGTCAGATCTCCTCAAGATTCCTTCACAGAGGGAAAAAATTCTCAAAGCCATCAATACTCCCAATGATAAAATTATTTTCAAATATCAAGAAAAGGTTAAGAGGAACTCTACAGATCCACCTATTGTTTTAACTAGTAGGGATTGGACCAAAGAAAAAAATCCTCCTTTCTTTGTTTCCTTGACAATAAATGATCTATAGATGCATAATTGTATGTATGATTCTGGTGCTTCATCAAATATCATAACTAAAATGATCATGGAAAGGTTGGGCCTTCATATTACAAGGGCTTATCACAATGTGTGTGCTATGGACTCTAGGGAGATTGGAACCCATGGAATCATCATAGGCTTGAAAGTCAAGTTGGATTTCCACCCAAAGGTTTCCTTTAAAATGGATTTGCTTGTGATTGATGTGTTAGATGCTTGGGGAATTCTCTTATCCATAAAGTGGGGAGCCACCATGGGAGGTTGCCTTAATATGGATCTAACTTATGTAGTTGTCCCTTTGCCTCCTCCTTCAACTGAATCCATTGGACTTCTTAGAGAAATAGAAAGGAAATACCATATAGAAGATCCCAAAGAGCCTATCAATGAATTCATTTGTCATATGACTAACATGGGTAGCTTTTCAATATGTTCCAATTTCTTAGCTCCAGTTAAAGAAAAGTTTAAGGATGAAAAAATCAATGATAGATCTTGGAAAATGAATTTTGATGGTGCACATTCAAGGTCAGGTAAAGGAGCATGAATTGTTTTATAGTCTCCAACAGGGAAATCTTACAACTTTGTATTCAGATTAGAGTTTGATGCAACCAACAATGTTTCCGAGTATGAGACACTCTTACTAGGGTTATAAATTGCTAAGGACATAGGGGTCAGAATTATAAACATCAAAGGTGACTCCGACTTAGTAATTCTTCAAGTTAAAAATAAATTTACATGTAAGAGTGAAAGACTTAAAATATATATAAATGCTATCTGGGATACCATGGAATTATTTGATGCTATAGACCTCATTTCAATTCCTAGAGAGTATAATATCTTGATAGACAGTCTGGCAGTATCAATTTCAACCCTCCACCCTTTAGAAGATTTATTGAATGACAAAGGAAAGATGGAAATAAATTTTAGGCCTTCAGTTCCAAACATTGTAGATCACTGGCAGGTTTTCAAAGATGATGAGCAAATTTTGTGATTCATTCATAATGTTCAAGAATTTTTTGGTTTAAATGTCAACTATAAGGAGGATGGAAAATATTGTTCTAAGGAAGAAAATCCCATATAAAACCATTTCAGAGGGGAATCACGACTTTAGAACAGATATTTGACAGGAATGACATGCATAAAAAGAAAAAATAAGTAATAAATCCCAGTAGCTACATTGAAATAAATATTGGGACAAAAGAGGTCCCAAGGTTAATAAAAATTGGAAAAGGTACGTCAAAAAAGGAGAGGAAAGAGTTAATAAGTATGGTCCAAGAGTATAGGGATGTATTTTCCTTCACTTATGATGATCTCAAATCTTACAAAGAAGATGTGTTTCAACATACCATCCCCCTCAAGGAAGACACTAAGCCTTTCCGATAAAAACTTAGTCAAATAAATCCTAAGTTAGCACTTTTAGTTCAATTTGAGCTTAAGAATATGTTGGATGCTAGCATCATTGCACCAACAAGACATTCTTCATGGTGCTCTAACTTAGTTTTGGTTAGGAAAAATAATGGGGGAATAAGATTATGCATATATTTCATAAATATAAACTTAACATGCATTAAAGATAACTACCCCCTCCCCAACATGGAAAACTTATTACAAAGGGTTACATGATCTAAGATAATGTCCTTGTTGGATGTATTTTCAGGCTATAATCAAGTGTTGGTCAGAAAGGAAGATCAAAACAAAACAACTCTTACAACCCCATGGGGAATTTTTGAGTACTTAAGAATGCCTTTCTGTCTATTAAATGTAGGTGCTACCTTTGAAAGGGCCATGGATTTTTCCTTCAAAGAGTTAATAGGAAAAATCATAGAAATATATCAAGATGATCTAACTATATTCTCAAAAAAAGGATCAAATCATGTGGGTCATCTTAGACTAGTATTCGAGAGATGTCGAAAATATGACACCTCACTAGATCCAACTAAGTCGGTTTTGGGTGTCGATGAAGGGAAGCTTTTGGGACACATTATCACAAAATACGAGGTAAATATAGATCCATAAAGAGTGGAAGTCGTTAAAATAATCCCTTTACCCCAAACCAAGAAATCCCTCCAATATTTTCTTGGTCATATCAACTTTGTTAGAAGATTCATCTCAAACTTAGTTGAGACCATTAAGCCTATCCTAAAACTTTTGAAAAAGGATGTCAAGTTTGAGTGGATAGATGAAGGAAGGAAATATTTGAAAAACATTAAGGACTCAATTGGTAGATCTCATGTACTGATTAGTCCTAATTATGCTAAATATTTTCAAATATTTTCCTTCGCTTCAGAAGATACTATTGAAGGGGTGTTGCTTCAAAAGAATGATGAGGAGCAAGAGAAACCCATTTCTTTTATGAGCAAGTCATTACATAGTTCAAAAATTAAATACACAATTATGGAAAAACAAGCATATTCCTTGGTTAAATCTCTCAAGCATTTCAGAGTTTATGTAGGATATTCAAAGATTGTGGGGTATGTGCCTCACCCAACAATGAAAGACATCCTAGCTCAATAGGATTGCTTAGGATTAAGGGGAAAGTGGGCTTCTAAAATACAAGAATATGACTTAGAAATAAAATCCACTAAGTTAATCAAGGTTCAAGGATTAGCTCAAATGTTAACATAAGGGAATGAACAAGATTTGGACCTAGTTTGTCAAAACAATTAGTCTGGGCCAATCTTGTCTTTAGAGATTCAAAAGTTAGAACAACATCAATGGTATGGAGATATCATTTTATTTCTCATCAACCTCACATATCCAAGTCACTTAATTGGTCATAAAAGAAGGGCATTAAGTTTGAAAAGTGGCTAATTATTGTATCATCCAGGATGGATTGGGATGGAGGAACCCTGATGGGGTAATACTTAGGCGTATTGACAAGATTGAATCAAAGAGACTCATGGTTTATTTTCATTCAGGATTTTGTAGTGGGAATTTTGCATCTAAAACTAATGCCCACAAGAACCTTAGAGAAGGTTATTATTGGCCAACCATTTTTCATATGTGCATAAAATGGTTAGGGGTTTCCAGCAGTGTCAATTTTTCACAGGGAAGCAAAAGCTATCATCTTTACCTCTACAACCAGTAATAGTTGAAGCCCCTTTTCAGTAGTGGGGGATTGATTTCATTGGTCAGTTCAAAGATAATTCAAGTAATGGGTATACTTGGATATTAACAACAACGAATTATTTCACTAAGTGGGTAGAATCTATACCCACCAAGTCAACAACCAACAAAGTGGTCATGAATTTTCTTGAAGATAAAATCATCACTAGGTTCGATGTGCTTGCCACGATAACTAACGATAATGCCAAATCCTTCAACTCAACAAAATTAGCCTCATTCTATTTCAAATATGACATTATTTTGTCCCACTCTTCAAACTATTATCCCCAAGGCAACGGTCTTGCCGAGTCTAGCAATAAGAATCTAATGACTATCCTTAAGAAAACAATTGGGGATAATAAAAGATCATGGGATAGTAAAATTAAGTTTGCATTATGGGATGATGGGATTACAAAAAAGAGTGTGTTAGCGCTGGAAGTCTCTCCTGGATTTCTTGCAGAAGTAGAGTCCAACGCCCATCAGTTTTTATGTCACAGTTTGATAAATGGGCGATCAAATGGGTAGAGATTCGAAGAGATATCGCTCCAACTCAGGGACTGGGTCTGGTATGTAGGGAAAAATTGAGGTATTGATCTAACTTCAGTCAGGGGGTTGATTTAAAGATGAGCAGGTGGAAGACTTAGGAGAAAAATGAACAAACTACCTCAGGCAACAGGCCTTTCGGTGGTCTGTAGGGGAAAAACTCTGAACGCAAGCTCCTCCTATTTTAGGGCTTCAAGAAACTGAAGGGAAGACTTGACTGGATCCTCCAATTCCAAGTCATTCAACGTTAAGGAAATCACAGGAACTGATTAGAGACACCGTAACTATTACAGTGATCCATTACAACATCATCCTATAACAACTACAACTCGACTGGATCCTCCAATTCCGAGCTGCTCTAATACAGTGTAAACAAAGACATGGAAAGAACTAACATCCATCAGGCAAGAAGTCTCAAGAGTCCAGAAATAACCAGAAAACAATGCTTCATTAGAGTTTTACAACCGGAAGCCTTGCTCAACCATCGATCCTTACAAAATGGAAAAAATGCCTACATATACTCTTCCCTTCCTCTCTCCCAGTAGAGGCGTCTTAGAATTTTCAATGGGTGACGTCTCCTCAATCAAATATGTCCTTTATCCCCCTGTCATACGCTTCTTTAATTTAGCATGGTTCATGCCATGGGGTAGCTGAGCCCTTTGAATGTTGAATTGGCGTGTGCAGGTTCCTCTGGCGAGTTGAAGACTCGACGCGGCCTTCCGGAAAAGAACCGATACAGGGGACCCTCCCGGGTAGATTTTTGGTCGAGACCTCCATACTCTTCAATAAATGACTGAGGAGAGGCCTCAACCACCCTCTCTTCTCTGCATTCATTCTTGGCAGCTACTGGGATTTCACATTAAATCGATGCCCGAAGAATGTAGTTCTTCCTCTCTTTGAATCTGAATTCAACGCCTTTGGCTTCCGAGTACAACCCCTTCTACTCACCAGGGTGACCACGGGTTGTGACCCTATGCCTATCTACCAGAGTGATGTTGGTGTTTCAGGGTTCGCAAATGAGAAAGGATCAAGATATTTCTCTTTCAAAGTCATGATGGGCGTAAGGGCCGCCACACGTCCCTCCAAAAAGAATGGCTGAAATGGATTTTTGGCGCTTTGGTACCTGAGTGGCCAAATGTCAAACACAAGCGCCCTTCCTCCAGGCCTGTTCTCTTATGACGAGGTGCCAGAACCATGGGCCTGGTCCTGAGCACTATCGGGAATTCAAGGTTCGAGGTTTCACAATGCATGAAACGAGGGGTGCCTACTCCTTGAAACCCTGATATGCGATATGCCGACAGGCTTGATACCTGTCCCAATGAGATTGGACAGTCCAGATTTGTTTTGTCCCGTGGCACTTCCCGCTGCTAAACCTCGGGCAATTGGTTGGCCCCGAAGTCCTGATGGCCAACGATCCTCTTATATGAATGGATCTCGTCCATCGATGGCAAAAATTCGCCCGCTTGCTTGAATTGTTGCTACAAAATGAGATTCTCTCATGTTATGCTTGGGTGCTTCTCGTGCAAATTGTAGACCTGGGTACACCTAATCCCGAGATGAGAAATATTGCTAACATTAGGATCCATGGGGGATAGATTCATCCCTGCGATGCTCTAAGAACTCCTTCCACAACTTCAGTGCCTTGCTGTTGGGATATGGAGTCATGCTCAAAACATCCCGTTGCTGAAAAGACAGGCCGAAAAATAAAAGGAACAAAATAAATCTATGTGCTCAAAGGAGCTTATTTGTATACATTCCTAATGCTAATAAAATATTTTACATGGGCTAGGTGAAAGAAAACTTCCACCATAGCCATTCAAGCAGCTTCCTGGGTAGAAGCTCCTTCCTTCTGTCAATGATCATCAGTAGATGGTGTAGCCGTGACAACAGAATGGTTACACTCTTCAACTCCTCCTTACAGGCTGGAGTTGATATGAAATAGGGTGGCTCCAAGGCATAGGGGAAATGCCACTCCATGTACTTGCAGACAGGGTCATGGAATGAGTGGCAAATTCCAGAAAATGGGGGACATACACCCTCCTCTTCTACATAGATGTTCACCTGTGGTTGAATATCTCTGATAAGCATAGGTTGGTGGTGGAAAACTGACGTAGGCTCGTTGCTCTCGGGCGGTGGCTACTTGTTGACTAGCTCTGGACAGGAAATATTCTTCTCCTCTGGTTCGGTCTCCCCCAGGTCCGATTCGTATTCATCATAAATAGGGACCATGGGGTGGTTTTGTTCTTCCTCGTACTGCTCAGCGTCTCCTGAAAGAATGAGGTAGCTGATTTCCTCGTGACAATTTTCTTTAGAGAGCAGAGGATAAGGCTCTGCGACCTGCTCTTGGGAATCCAGCATATCGAGCTCAGAATCTGATTCGTAACTGTCATAAATGGTTTGGCTGCTATGAAAAGAAAAAGGTGACGTCGGGATCTACTGCTCCTCTTCTAGATAATCATCGAGGTTGGGGGGGAACAAATCTTCTCCAACTTGCAGAAATGGAACTATCCTCCGCTCCTCCGTTTCGACCCCGAATGTAAACACATCGTGGGAAATCTCGTGAAGGAAAAGAGAGCAATCCTCTTCCACAAGTACCTATTCATTGCTTTGATCTAAGACATCAAGCTCATCGGGGGTAGATTCCAACTCATCTAATAAATCTTCAAAAATCTCTTCAAAAGAGTTGCTCGGAGTGTCTGCCTCAAGGACTGGAAAATCCTCTGCATAGTCTTCATATTTCAACCCATCTAATTGGGCAGAGAGATATTTCACCTGCTCTATCAACTTACTCAGGGCATCCTCCTCCTCCCTGGGAACTTCATCACTTTCATAACCTGCCTTGGATGCAGATGAATGGGGAGGATAAGGGACTGAGTTCTGATCTAGGTCATCAAGATCCTCCCCACAACTTTCGTCATAAACATATTTCTCTTGTATAGAGTTGTGGTATCCCTCACAACAATTATGACAAATTAACTCAGGGGGATACAACCTCTGACAATAGGTGGTGAAAGCTGCATGGAATCCATGGAGTGAAGAAATGCTAGTAGGGGGTAAAGAATGGTACCATTTACACGCATCCCCTGCTAACGAGAACATGAACATCTTCAGTAACACATCCTCATGATGTATCTCCCACTGACGCATGAGTTCATGAAACTCACTGAGGTGCTAAGAAGGTTTGTCCTCTTCACACTTTCCAAATATGGGCAAATAATCGCCCCATTCATCCAGAGAGGGGACAACATTAGGAAAACTAGGAAGAGCAGAAAAATTAAAAGGAGCAAACCTGCGAGCAAGGATTTTCTCCATATCAAACCAGTGGAGTCACCGATCGATCCTTGAATCATGGAGTCACCAGGTGAAAAAATGTGCATCTTCGAATGTGTCTGGTCCTTGTTCACCATCAAAGGCCAGATCTTAACATTATTGTTACCCCAAGAAAATTCTCAGGCAGAGAAAGTCATTGCTGATACCTTCTCGAGAAAGCTTCTCTAGGCCATCTTTCAGATGTGCCAACTATGGCCACAACTGAAACAGTAAAGTGGAAACAATGGAGTCGCCACAGTGGAGTTGCCAGCTGCACAGTAGCAATATGAATAATTCTGATTTTTGATGCACCTTCAGAATCAGTTGATCGTTGTCATTCTGCCCAGGGAAAATCTTCAACTTCGTCCTCGGCAACGGCGCCAAAAATGTTAGCGCTGGAAGTCGCTCCTGGATTGCTTGCAGAAGCAGAGCCCAATGCCCATCAGTTTTTCTGTCACGGTTTGATAAATGGGTGATCAAATGGGTAGAGACTCGAAGAGATATCGCTCCAACTCAGGGACTGGGTCTGGTATGCAGGGAATAATTGAGGTCTTGATCTAACTTTAGTTAGGGGGTTGATTTAAAGATGAGCAGGTGGAAGAATTAGGAGAAAAATGAACAAACTGCCTTAGGCAATAGGCCTTTCGGTGGTCTGTAGGGGAAAAACTCTGAACGCAAGCTCCTCCTAGTTCAGGGCTTCAAGAAACTGAAGAGAAGACTTGAATGGATCCTCCAATTCCAAGTCATTCAGCGTTAAGGAAATCACAGGAACCAATTTGAGACATCGTAACTATTACAGTGATCCATTACAACATCATCCTATAACAGCTACAACTCGACTGGATCCTCTAATTCCGAGCTGCTCTAATACAGTGTAAACAAATACATGGAAAGAACTAACATCCATCAGGCAAGAAGTCTCAAGAGTCCATAAATAACCATAAAACAATGCTTCATTAGAGTTTTACAATCGGGAGCCTTGCTCAACCATCGATCCTTACAAAATGGAAAAAATGCCTACATATACTCTTCCCTTCCTCTCGCCCAGTAGAGGTGTCTCATAATTTTCAATGGGTGACATCTTCTCAATCAAATGTGTTCTTTGTCCCCCTGTCATACGCTTCTTTAATTTAGCATGGTTCATGCCATGGGGTAGCTGAGCCCTTTGAATGTTGAATTGGCGTGTGCAGGTTCCTCTAGTGAGTTGAAGACTCGGTACGACCTTCCTGAAAAGAACCGGTACAGGGGACCCTCCCGGGTAGATTTTTGGTCGGAACCTCCATACTCTTCAATAAATGACTGAGGAGAGGCCTCAACCACCCTCTCTTCTCTGCATTCATTCCTAGCAGCTACTGGGATTTCACATCGAATCGATGCCCAGAGAATGTAGTGCTTCCTCTCTTTGGATCTGAATTCGACACCTTTGGCTTCCCAGTATAGCCCCTTCTACTCCCTAGGGTGACCATGGGTTGTGACCCTACGCCTATCTACCAGAGTGTTGTCGGTGTTTTGGGGTTCGCAGATGAGAAAGGATCAAGATATTTCTCTTTCAAAGTCGTGATGGGTGTAACGACCGCCATGTGTCCCTCCAAAAAGAATGGATGAAATGGCTTTTCAGCGCTTTGGGACCCGAGTGGCCAAATGTCAAACACAAGAACCCCTCCTCCAGGCCTGTTCTCTTATGACCAGGCGCCAGAACCATGGGTCCGGTCCTGAGCGCTATCAGGAATTCAGGTTTCGGGGTTTCACAATGCATGAAACGAGGGTTGCCTACTCCTCAAAACCCTGATATGCGATATGACAACAGGCTTGACACCTGTCCCAATGAGATCAGATGATCCAGATTTGTTTTGGCACGTGGCACTTCCCACTGCTAAACCTCGGGAAATTGGTTAGCCCTGAAGTCCCAATGGCCAACGATCCACCTCTATGAATGGATCTCGGCTGTCGATGGAAAAACTTCGCCCGCTCGCTTGACTTGCTGCTACAAAACGGGATTCTCTCATGTTATGCTCGGGTGCTTCTCGTGCAAACTGCAGACTTGGGTACACCTAATCCCGAGACAAGAAATATCGCTAACAGAGTGCAATAGGAAAAAGTCCTTTTGAACTTGTTTATGGGCTTGATGTTACTTTTCCAATCCACTTAAAGCTTCTAATGTATCAGTTTGTTCAGAAGTACAATATGGATGAAAATTTTGAGCAGAACATGATTGATCAGTTGATTGAGTTAGATGAGAATAGAAGGAAAGCCTTAGATAAGAGTATAAGGAATTGAGAAAAGGTTAAGAAGACTTTTTACAAGTCTTCAAAACAAAGGGATTTGCAAACAGGTGATACAATACTTCTATGGGACAAATGGAAAGAGAAGACAAGAAAACACGAAAAATTTGGTAGTCTATGGGCTGATCCACACATTATTTAGTATGTGTTTGGAAAGAACTCATTCTTTTTTAGCCGATTGGATGGTGAAACGTTAATGTTTCCAGTAAATGGTCAGCTCCTAAAATTATTCTTCAACAAAGTCATCTGATTCCCGTGGGGGCATCCTTTGTATCATATTTTCTAACCCTTTTCCTTTGTACTTTACATTTCATACTTTCATTTCTTGTATATAGTTCATTTGTTGCTTTTGTATTTTCCCTGTATATACATGTACATTATTCCTACAACTTATGTTTATTATTGGATTTCATATGAGTATGTTCCTGATGAGGTGTCAATGATGCAGGTCAACTGATTCTAGATTCTCACATGCTCTCCTTTTAATAAAAAGTTCAAGCACACGTCCCCATATGGAGTCAATGCTATCCACTGAGTTGCACTAGCTGAAATTGCAGTTGAGCTGCCAAAGACTGAGCAATCAATTACTCAAATTTCAGTGTTCAAAAGTTCAACTGGTCATTTTGACCACCTTTTTTCGCATTTCCATCCCTTGTGGGGCATTGTAATAAGATGAGATTAGCATGATGAATTTGTAAAAGGCTTGGCCTCCTGAGACTTTATCATGAGTACATACTCTAGAGTGTTTTTTTTCACTTGTTAATTATTTCTTTCCTAAAATTTATTTTAGGCGAGTTATAATTTCTAAGTTTTTTCACTCAAATATCTCCAAAGCTGGGGTATGTTACTCATGGTTAGGCCTTAGCTTGGTTACCCAAGTATATTTTCTAAAATATTTATATTACCATGCTAGGTCATTATTTTTGAGTCATATGGAAATTGTGCTAAGTCCCCCCTAGGATTTTTTAATGTTTTCATTCAATTAAAAAAATTCCCGCAAAACGAGATATTTTGATTGTAAGAAAGTCATAAGTTAAAAACGTGGTACTAGAAGGCATTATATGCCTTGTGGGTATTCGTTTTTACACTTAGAATACCCACTTTACCTAAGTATCTACTTTGTGAGTGAAATTAGTGATTTTTAATCACTTAAAGTTAATTTTACTCTAAAAAATGGTCATAAAAGACAAATAAAAGAAAAAATCAACAATCCTTATATCAAGGAAACATGTCTGGGACATGTTTTCCTTGTCTCTATAGTCTACTCAAGTGGTGGCAAGTTGTCTCAAGTATATTTTAGGAACTCATCAAAATCAGGTTGGTCAGTGCGAAGTAGCACAATAGGACAATCTTGAAAGTTGCTATTGCTTGGTCTAGAAAACTGCCTAGAGGGAGTGTGTGAAGTCATACAGGAAATTTGAGATGTAGGTTCTCCCCATGTTGGACCTCTGACGCCTCTAGTGAGCTTGTTGGTGAAACCAGTGCTTGTATGACTGCATAAAATTCTTTGTCATATGTTGAGTACTTGATCTCTGCTTCATTCAGTTTCTCACTGAAATATGCGATTGGCCTATCATCTTGGCTCAAGACCACTCCAATTGCAAATCCACTCACATCACACCTAACCTGGAATGTCTTGCTAAAATATGGAAAAACCAGAATTGGTTGCTCCATGATCTTCTTCTTTAGCGGATTGAAGCTCTTCTCTGCTTCTTCTATCCAATGAAAAGATTTATGTATTTTCTTCACCGTATCCATCATTGGTGCGCTAATTCCACTAAAATTTAGGATGAATTTCCTGTAGAAACTAGCCAAACCATGGAATCTTCGAACTTCAAACACATTTTTCGGTGATGGCCAATTCTTAATTGCATCTACCTTTTCTGGATCCATCCTCAACTCATTTGCAGAGATAACAAAACCTAAATAAATGAGTTATGTCCTCATAAATGATAATTTCTTCATATTTATTAGCAATTTCTCTTGTTGTAATATTCTCATCACTGCAGCTAAATGCTTTAAGTGTTCTGCTTCTGTCTTGCTGAAAATTAATATATCATCAAGATATACGATGACGAATTTCCCTATAAAATCCTTCAGGACTTCGTTCATCAATCTCATGAAAGTATTGGGTGCATTCATTAAGCCAAATGGCATGACAAACCATTCATACAGCTCCTCATTCATCTTGAATGTTGTCTTCCATTAATCACCTTCTCTCATTCTAATTTGATGATACCCGCTTTTCAAATCAATCTTTGAAAAAAAAATTTCTCCACTCAAGAAATCTGTCAAGTCGTCCATCCTTGGCAATGGAAATCTCTATCAGATGGTAATATTATTGATTTCCCTTGAGTCTGTACACATCCTCTAGCCTCCATCTTTATTTGGGATGAGCACTATCAAAACAACACATGGACTCAAGCTCTCTCGAGTCAATCCTTTGTCCATTAAGTCCTAGACATGTCTCTTGAATTCCTCATTTTCCTATGGCCTCAACCTGTATGCTGCTTTGTTTGGTAAATTGGCTCCAGGTATAAGGTTGATATGATGGCTTATACTCCTGATAGGTGGCAACGAACAAGGTAGTTCATCCACTACTATATTAGCAAATTCTTCTAGCAACTTCTGGATTTCTTCTGGTAAATCATCTATCCTTTTACTAGTCAAAACAATTTTGGGCTTCCTGACTACAATAAATTGTGTGTCTTCCTTCTTCTTAGCCTCCTTAAGAAGTTCCTTCCCACTCATGAGAAGTACAATGTTGCTCATCTCTATTTTCACCTCTTGGTTTTTAATCAGTAGCAACATGTGTGTCCTCCCATTCTTCTCCAGGGTGTACATGTTCTTTCTCCCATCATGAATCATGTTCCTATCATATTGCCATGATCTACCCAACAATAGATGACAAACATCCATAGGAATGGCATCACCTAATATTTCATCCTTATATCCTCCTATTTTAAATTCAACTAAACATTGTTTAGTGACATTTACCTGGTGTCCTTTTTGTAGCCACGAAACTCTGTATGGGCTTGGATGTACAACATTCTCCAGCTCCATCTTTTCTACCATCTCTTTAGATACGAGATTGTCTGTGATACTACTATTCACTATGACCTTGCATACTCTGTCTTTAGTTTTGAAAGTAGTTCGAAACAAACTGTTTCTTTGGGCTGGGTTCTCTGCCTCCTTCTTTGGCTTCAATAGAATTTTCCTCATCATTAAGGATCTTCCACCCTCAGTGTCTTCTGCCTCAACATTTCATCCTTGAGCTTCGACAATGCGAGTTTCACCACCATCTTTCTTCTTATTTGGACACTCATAGGATTTATGTCCGATCTTTCCATAGACAAAGCATTTTACTTCAACTCCTCTGCCTCTTCCTCTTCCTCTAGCTCAAGGAAAAGTATTTCTATCAGCATGTTGCCCTCTTTTTGAGCTTCCTCCTCTCTCATGCTGAGTTTGAGGTTTCTTCCCTTCTTCTTTATATTTCTGAGTTCTATATTGGGCAATTGTTTTACCTCTGGCTTGACTTCTACCTCGACCTCTTTGACCTTGCGTCCAGATCAGCTTCTCTTCATATTTCAGAGCTATCTGATAAGAATATTCCACATTTCTAATGGTCATCATGCTCATCTCATCTTGAATGTCATATCACAGACCATTCATGTACTTGTCAACTTTTTCATTATCGCTCTCTCGATGACCTGCTCTGATGTTTATCTTATAGAACTCTTCAGTGTATTATTTCACTGACATCAGCTTCTGTCTCAAATTCCGCATCCTCCGAAACAGAGTAATTTGATAATCCCTGGGTATAAATTTGGCTTTCATCTTTGTAACCATTCTATCCTAGCTTTTAATTTTCTGCTTGCCTTTGCAGCGCCTGTCAGCCTGTAGTTCATCCCACCATAGTGTTGCATGCCCTTTAAGTCTAGTAACGACATGTTTGACCTTTTTGTCTTCTTTTACATCCTTGTAGTCGAAGTATTTATCTAGAGCTCTAATCTAGTCTAGAATCTCTTCAACATCTAGGTTTCCCTCATACACCAGAATGTCCATTTTTGCTCTAGCACTTATCCTTACAACAACCCTGAATAGGCGTTCATCTGCAACATCTTTGAATGCAACTTCTTCTCCTTCATTTCCAGCTTCATTTTCACTTTCAGCTTCGTTGATATCTCTAGCATCAACTGTGTGCCTCTGTGTCGTTTCCATGGCATCAAGCCTAGCATGTAGTTCACGTATTTCTCTCTCCACTGCTGGATCAAGCATCGATCTGTCTCTTCTCCTCGGTGGCATGGCTGTAAAATTTCTCCTCTTTTCTCTGCTACAGAAAGCAAATAACTTTTTCTATGCTCTAATACCAAATGAAGCAGAACCCTCAACCCTCGGGCCAAGATCCTCGTAGGATCATTCTAAACCTGTCCCCTTGAGTCAAATTGACTCTTCGATTCCCCATAGAGAATCCCACACACACACGATGGGGTTTTTCCACAGGGCCTTATGAGTATGCCCACATGATTAAACACAAGGCATCACCCTAATCTCTTGACCACAATAAGATCGTGCCCTTTGTCGAATCAGAATTTTGGGTTTCGTGATATAGCGATTCATGTTGTTGAGTTTCCTGTCTCTACAACCTTCGAAACCCGAAATGGTGAATTGCCAAAATCTTTGGCCGCGCCCTCCTCCACAGTTGTGTCGCATTTCGTGACTTTGGGAATTTTGGTGCAAAGGACCCTAATCCCTTGTCTTCAAAAACACCAAATTGCCGAATCTCGATATGTTAAGCAAATGCTGGCTCTCCAATGGTTATGAACGAGACTTTTTCATCGATTCAGAGTTTCAGACTTCGCGATTTCGCGAATCCTGATGCAAGACTTCCGGCTCTTCAACCTCTGAAACCTCAAAACGGTCAACAAGGTTTGACTCCGCCAAATTGATGAAGACATGTCACATGTCCACTCTAATTTCTTCTATCTCTGATGTGGATTCTTGCCACCTGTCACTCTTCCCGACTTTCGGGACTTGAACAAGCCTTCAACTACCGTTCCCTTACCACTTCAAAATCCCAAATTCTAAAATGACACCTTCTACGGAATCAACGACTAATAGACTCCCTTTAGATTCGACAACCCACAGTATTTCGGGCTTTCGGGTACCAAGAGTTCGAGACTTTCGATTCCAAACCACTGTCTTCTTATGTTGCCAAACCCCGAAACATTGAAATTTCAAAACGCCACTTCACCAATACTTCGTGTTTCATAACTTGGGGTTTTCAATGCAAAGGTCCCTGGCTCCTTATCGTCAAGATTTTTGGTATTTCGAATCCCGAATTACCGAAATCCTGAAATTCCACACTTAACAATCCTTCTTATGATTCAGGAGTTAGAGTGACCAAGTATTTGGCTTTCACTTCTGGACTTATAAAACCCGGTTTGCCGAAATGATCCAACGACTTAGCTGACCATGATCAACGGTTCACGTTGATCCTTGAAACCAACATAATGGGTTCATCCAACCCTTATCCACCCTGCAACTTTTCTGGATCCTATGGTCCTCGTGACTTCGCGAGTTCTCCACAGAGAATTTGGACCATCTGATTCACTCCTCAATGAATCTCTGACCAAACTGACTTAGCGTCCTTCCACTAAACTTAACTTCTGCATGATGATTCAGCTCCCTATCTTCCATTGAATACTTCAAAGGCGTTGATCCTCCTGAGCTTTCTATTGCAACCTCAAGTCTCAAAAGGACTCCTGCACGCACGCTTTGCGGAAATCTTTCAAATACTTCTGTGTATTTGATTCTTCAACTTTGTGCACTCTCGACAACAACAGTACTTCACTCTTCAAGCTTAGTTGATAAATTCTAAGGCTTCAACTAGCCCGCACACACCTTGCATGGCTTCTGTGCTTCACCTACACTTCTGTTGGAGTGAGAAAAATGGTATCCTTCCTGAGCTTTCTGAGATGAAACTCAGAACCCTTGTCAATGCACACCTTGTGGATGTTTCACTACACTCCTTACAGGAACTCTCTCAGGAAGAGAAACAATTGAAACTCATTCTTCTCTTTTAGACTTCATACATTCAACATGAAATCATACGTTCAACAAAGAATAACAACAAAGGCATAACAAAGAGAATAAAACAACTATAAGAATACCATTCAACATATGTAAACAACAAACACCAAACATCATAACACCATGAAATATGAGTCAAAGCTTCATATATTAACTCAAATACTCTTGTACATGGGTTCTTCTCTACAACTCTCTACTACAACTCTCCATCTTATGAAAAACTCTCTTCTTCTTTTTTTCTTTGCTAATGATACAACAACAATATGATACAAAGGTGAGGGTGTCTATATCCATTTTCCCTCCTACTCTCTAAACTGTCTAATCTATAATTCAAATCTACCTGCTTTCATTAACTATGCATAAATGCCTCTACATACTACAGACGAGAACAACGCTCAAGGTCTGTTCACAATATCTTGACATAAATGTAAGTACGCTCCCCTCCATCTATCACATTAATTTCCGCTTCATTATTTTTACAAAACATTTCAAAAATGTGCGCTGGTGTTTTTCTAGCTGTCTTCCGCCTTCATGTTCACTTGGCTGGACGCTTACGATGCTCCTGCATCAGGCACATACATGAGGTGTATATTTGATGATGTTGGGACATATTGATGAGTCATTGTTGTTTATTATTTGATACATTATTGGTATATACTTGGTACATGGTTGGATGCACTTGTTTATGGTACAGGTTGATTACAGGTTGTTTGGCATAGGTTGGTGCATGGTTGATGCACTTGTTTATGTTGACAGATTGATATTTGTTGAGGATTGTTGCCTCATCTCAATTAGTGCTGAGAATGTAAGCCAAGTTTTGCATATAGAGATGGTGCTCTTATAGAGTTGTACTCTATTCAATTGTTGCTGAAAAACCCCTAGATTGAAGTCCATAGTAAAAAGAAAAATTGTACATACATCTTGTGTTCTTTGTGTTCCTTGTGGAGATGATTTGTTGATGATATGTTGTTGATATATGTTGCTGATATGTATTCACATCTAATTGATTAT
>JZKD02S1025619.1:718358-728890 GCA_000966675.3 Picea glauca
ATAATAATAATAATAATAATAATAATAATAATAATAATAATAATAATAATAATAATAATCATCTATTTTTAAGGTCACAACCAAGCCATACATCAAATTGATGTATGAGACCCCCTTCTTTGTGGGACAAGGGACCCTCTCCGCGCAATGATTTGACTACTAAAATCTACCGAGGTATACATACCTGATTCCCCTCTAGATTTGAACTTGTGACCTCCAAGGAGGAAACACATGTTTTAATAATGTTAAAAATAAGAATAATAACCATAAACACAATAATTGACTATAATTGTGTATAATAATCATAACAATATGTCAATTGTGTCTAAATTGAGTGGTTATGGAGGAGAAATGTTATCCTCTCCCATTTGGGTTTAGATATAACTCGTGACATGTGTTTCTCTTCACAAACCAATTGCTTGGTCACATGTAAGAAAATCATAATAATAAAATTAATATTATAATTATTATCTTTAATAAAACCAAAAGCTTGCTATTATTATTAAAAATATAACAATAATTATAAAATAAAATTGATTTCACACACACACAAAATATAAAAACATATTTATTATTATTATTATTATTATTATTATTATTATTTTCACTGAAATGGTTAGAGTTTGTATTAAAAAAGAGCCGTGGCCACATTGGACAACTTGATAATATGAAGTTTAAGAATGTGGATCAAAACCCACAATTCTTTCCTCCTCCCATTGAATAACTTTGCGAGGGGGGAGAAGATGATATTTCTTACATAGGATTATTTTGTCATATTCTTGAGTACAAAGATAAAATCTTACAAATTGATGATATAATAGAATGTAGAAACAACACATAGTTGCCTCACTACATTCAAAAGTAGAACATTATTTTAAACCAGATTCAAGTACAATCCTTCCCTCAAATAGTGAGTCCAAAGAGCTCTCATATCCAAAAGAAATATTTGTTTCTATCTCTTTTTCTCATCTTTCTTGAATTTATTTCCTTCCCCTTGTGAGGGGAGGGGAAGAAAGATGGATTTTCTTCAAAGCTCCAACATATGATGGGGGTTTAGAAGCCTTGAGTGAATGAACCTTATGCACTAAAGGATTTTCTCTTTTTTCTTCTTTCTATTCCTCCTCTATGTCCTCAACTTCCTTCTCTTCCTACTTTTCTTCTTCCTCTTCTTTCCCTACTATGGCAAAAGTCTTTTGATCCACATGATACTTTGATGGATCTACCACACCTTCAATATATCCTTATCAATATTTAGGATATTCCAATGGAGAGGTCTCTATATTTTCTATATTCACGAATAGATATGCGCTTCTCTCATGATCTTCTTCTTGTTTTTTGCCTTCTCCCTCATTTTTCGGCTTTGAATCATCTACTCCAAAGAAGTCAAATCTATTGCAATATGGAATGCATGAATTGTTTCAATATTTATTTGTTTTATGTGGCCCCTCAGATTGCAAATTTCTATTCCTTCTAGTTACATGCTCAAAAGTTCCTTAGTCCTTTTCATTAGATGGAATCAATGGCTGCTTTGAAGGGGGTTGAACCTATTGATTTCATGGGTAGCTCTTTGAAAAGTGCCCATAGTCATGAAAATGATTTCTCTTGTGTTAGGGACCTAACCCTCACGTAGGTAGAACAATATATTCAGATGTAATAAAGGTCAATATTAATAAGGCCTTGCAATAAAGTAGAATAAGTCGAATGTAAGAAGACCTAATAGAAGCTTCCACTTGTAGAAGGATCTTCCTCTAGATGGTTCCTTTGATAGACATATTTAGTATAAATAGGAGTCGAGGGTATGAGAACCCTACCTTGGATATTATTGTAATAGAGCTCTGCTCAACTGAAGGTTTCCCCCTCGAAGAGGCCCGTGAACATTGCTCTCAGAATCAAAGTGATCTTTCTAGTGTTATTTTGATATCATTTCAGTGTTATTGTGGTGTTGTTCTGGTTATATTGTTGTTTATCTACCATTTCTAGCATTTTATTTCTGTTCTGTATACTTTATATATTACAAGTGGTATCAGAGCACTTTCCTCGGAAGAAATTGTGGGTTAATTTTTTTTTCATGGTAGAGACATATTCCGACGTATTTAAGCCACAAAGATCTGTCGTTACGCACATAAACCCATGGTTTAGGGATTCATACATGCAGGAAATACAAGTGGTACTTAAGAGAAAATCTATTGGCCACCTTTGTAACCCCTATTGGTACCCCTTCGAGTAGTAGCGCATCAGACAACACCTGTGTACAGATCGGCCTAGATTTCTTGAAGCCCTCTTTAGATAAAAAAAAAAGTCTGGAATTTTTTTCACCATTATTTGAGACCTATATTATTAGATTTATCTCTTCTCCCTTATCACATTCATACATATAATTTTTCAGTAAAGTTTTTGACCCCACCCATCCCGTTTTAGTTCCCTCATCATCATGGTCCATACCCATAGCGAAGACTTGGAAGCTTGCTTCAATACCTTGCAATCTAATTTCACAGAGACCCAACAAGAAGTGAAACAACTCAGTGCCAATGTTGTCACCATCAATACAAACATGCAATCCTCCATCACCGCCTCAATCAGGGAACTCAAACAAGACATGAATACCCAGCTTGAATCTATCATTTCGATGATCTACACCAAGCCGCGTATCCTTGCAGATAACCCTTTATCTGACCCACCTTCACATACCGAAGTTGAAACTTCCTCTCATTCCCATAATTTTCAGCACCATCACTTTCAGCGTGACCTACACCTTCTGTGGGTGGATGTGACCAAATTTGATGGCTTGGATCTCACTGGTTGGGTAACCCAAATGAAACATTATTTCTCTTCATAAAAAAATACATATGACTTAGCCAAACTCCGATATGGTGTTCTCCATATAAATCAATAACCTTGCCAATGGTGGAAATGGAGAAAAACTTCTCGTCAAGGGTATATTGCTTGGACACACTTTGTGGCAGATATTTATGAATGTTTTGACACTCACACCAACCATTTAGGCTATTTGACAAAGTTGAAATAATACAGAACAATGGAAGACTTTATAGTTTCTTTTGAGCGTTTGGATTTTTAGACAGAGGGCATGTCTCATGCCTTTTTTTGAGAATCTTTTATCAGTCGCCTCAAGGATGATATTCGTGCCCATGTCCTCATGGCTCAACCTCAGATTTGGGTGGAGGATACTAAAAGAGATAAAGAAGAAAAATAGGTTGTATCTTCTCAAAATTGGAAACCCTCCTTTATTCATCGCACTAAACTAGTAAATCCCACTACCCCCTCTACTCCACTAAAGATCCAAAAATTGACCAGGGCTGAAATTTCTGAACGCCAATTCAAAGGACTTTGTTATAATTGTGATGAAAAATATTTTATGGGCCACAAGTGTAACAAACAAAATATTTTTATGGCCATCTCGGAGGATATTTCGGAAGAGGATGTTGAAACTCCCCTTGTGTCTGAGTCACCTGAAACCACTGACATAACCCCTCCCTCAGACCCTCCCAAAGTAGAACCGATCGTTTCCCTAATTTCTCTCACTAGCTTCTCTACTCCCCAAACCCTCAATATAATAGGTTACATCAAGCATAGGAAGGTCATCATTCTTGTTGATAGTGGAAGCACCCATAATTTTATTCAATGCAACATCACCCAAGAAACTCTTTGCTATATCCATGTAGTCAATAATTTCCAAATTATGATTTCCAATGGCGGATCCATGAAATGTGGAGGGTGTTGTGAAAATGTACATCCCCAAATTGGTGACTACCACCTGAAATCTCATATGTTTGCTATCAACATGGGAAGTTGTGAGATTGTGTTGGGTGCAGACTGGCTAAGGAATTTGTGTCCCATTATCATGGATTTTAAGGAATTATGCAATTTGACTAGGTGGCCAACAATAAGTTCCACGACATCACCATCGGTTCACCTGAGATCATTAGTTCCCATCACATGGAAAAACTGCTCAAAAAAGGTCATTCTGGAGTTATTTCCCAACTCCATGACATACAAGGAACTGAGACACCCTCGGTGCTGCAATACCTCCAATCCATCCTCTCTAAACATCAAGTGGTTTTTTCCTCTCCCTAGGGACTCGCTCCTTCCTGTGGTGTTCATGATCATTCCATTCCCCTTGTACCAGGAAGCCTTCCTCCCAATATCTGTCCCTATCGTTACCCCTTTTACCAAAAAAATGAAATTGAGAAAATGGTTCAGGAACTCCTTAACACAGGCATTATTCACCCTAGTATGAGCCCCTACTATTCTCCTGTGGTCATGGTCTTGAAGACAAGTGGTTCTTGGAAAATGTGTCTTGACTTTCGTGCCCTCAACAAACTCACCATTAAAGACAAATTTATGATTCCTATCATTGATGACCTCTTGAATGAATTGAGTGGCGCCCAGTTATTTACTAAACTTGATCTTCATTCTGGCTACCATCAGATACGTATGAAAGAGGAAAACATTCCTAAGGCCTCCTTTATAGCTCATGAGGGCCACTATGAGTTTTTGGTCATACCCTTTGGCTTGTGTAATGCCCCCTCCACCTTCCAAAGCCTCACGAATAATGTATTCCATCCTTTTCTCCGTTATTTTGTCTTAGTTTTCTTTGATGATATCCTCATCTATAGAAAAACTTGGACATACCATCTTGCTCATGTGGATCGAGTTCTCCATCTACTCTCACAACACCAAATTTTTCTGAAATAGTCTAAATGTGCTTTTGGCGCCTAAGAAGCCGAGTACTTGGGTCATCTCGTTGGCAAGAATGGCATTAGGGTGGATCCTAAAAAGATTGAAGCTATACAATACTGGACTCACCCAAAGACACTCAAAATATTGTGTGGATTTCTGGGCTTAACAGGTTATTATTGCAAGTTTGTTAAGAATTATGGAAAGATTGCAACACCTCTCATTGCATTCCTAAAAAAGAACTCTTTCACTTGGACTCCAACAACTACTCAATCTTTTTAAACCTTGAAGATGTCCATGTGCAAAACTCAATTCCCGACCCTTTCTAATTTCACAAAGACCTTTATCCTGGAATGTGATGCTTCAGGGAAAGGAATTGGCATTGTCCTTATGTAAGAGGGTCGACCTTTGGCCTTTACCGACAAGCAACTGTCTAAATGAAATCTGGGAAAATCAATCTATGAAAAGGAAATGTTGGATATTATGCATGCCGTTGATCTGTGGCTCCCTTATCTATTGGGGCAATGCTTCCAAATTAAGACAGACCATCAAAGCCTCAAGTATTTTCTGGAACAACACATTTCCTCCCTAGAGAAACAAAAATGGGTGACTAAGCTCTTTGGATATGATTATGAGATCATTTACAAGAAAGGAAAATATAGTGTGGTTGTAGATGCACTTTCTTGAAAATATGAAGATGAAGGATCCTTTTTTTATCTCTACTTCATTGTACCAGATTGGCTCCAAGACGTTCACCAGGAATGGCTACACGATCCCAAAAGTTCACATTTGATACAACAATTGTAGTCCAATTCTCTAGTTTCCCCAGGGTACTCTTGGCTCCATGATGAGATTTAATATAAAGGTCATTTGTATTTAAGTAAACAATCATCTTTATGAGCTTCATGCTACACCCATAGCTGGGAACTTTGGGTTTACCAAAACCTATTACAGGGTCAAACGTTCTTTTTTCTGGGATGGTATGAAACAAGACGTTCGTAATTTTTTCGCTGAATGTGATGTGTGTCAACACAACACAGGAGACACAGTCAAATATCCTGGCACACTACAACTGCTTCTAATTCCACCTGCTATTTGGAGGGATATCTCTATGGATTTTATTACAAGCTTACCCAAATAGCGAAATAAATCAGTCATCATGGTGGTTGTTGATCGCCTTTCCAAGTATGCTGATTTCTGTGCTCTTCAACACCCATTTACAACATCCACTATGGCTCAACTTTTCATGAATCAAGTCTTCAAGCTTCATGGAATGTCACATTATATTGTTTCTGATGATGACCCAAATTTCACCAGCAATTTTTGGCAAGAACTGTTCAAGTTACAAGGCACCCAATTGCATCTCAACAAAACTTATCATCCCCAGACTGATGGTCAAACTAAAGTTGTCAACAAGTGTTTGGAAACATATTTGAGGTGTTTTGCATCGGAAAAGAAAAATCAGTGGGCTCAATGGTTACCCCTAGCTGAATGGTGTTACAACACTTCATACCATACAAATACCTGCATGAATCCTTTTAAAGTGGTATATGGGAAAAAGCCACCTTTAGTTATCTCATACTTACCAGGTGTCTCGAAGGTCCAAGCAGTTGACCAAATGCTTAGATTTCGAGAGGCTATTCTTCGTACCCTCAAAGAGAATTTGGTCATGGCACAAAATCACATGAAGAAACAAGCAAATCAAGGTCACCCTGAGCGTTAATTTGCAGAAGAGGATCAAGTGTTTCTTTGACTTCAACCTTATAAGAAGAATTCCCTCAAGGCCGAGCATTGTCAGAAGTTGGTGCCCAAATTTTATGGTCCTTATACCATTCTCAAGCTACATATTGTTTTTCATGTTTCATGCTTAAAGAAGGTGATTGGAACTAAGTGCCAAATTCAAACCAACCTTCCCAAGTTGGAAGAAGAAGGATCTATTTGACTACAATCACATGAAATTTTGGACCAATGCGAGCGTTGACTATGTCAAAAAACCATCAAGGAAGTGTTAGTCTAGTGGAAAGATACAACTACAACAGATGCCACTTGGGAACTATTGGCCCTTGGTTTTGGAAGTACGTGAAGATCAAGGAAGAAAAAGAAGAATGTGAATTGTGTGGATGACACAGTGAATGTTACTAGGTCGAAGTGAGCAAAAGAGTAGAAAAGACAGAGTGAAGCCCGAGAAAGAAATTCGTTGGATGAGGAGATCGAGGATGATAGATCAACAAGGAAGAAGGATCATGGACAACTCATTAAGTGTAAAAATCCACCGTTAGATGCTTTGGAGCACCACGTGAGAAGGAAGGAAAGACAGGCTAGTGAAGCCCTGAAAATGCAGGTCAAGTTGACCTATGGTTTAGACACCTATGGTTTTGGTATCTAGGGTTTTGAAACCAAGGATTCGGCCTAAGGATGTCAGTGAGCTATTGTAATGTATAAATAAAGGTCAAGAGTACTTGGGTTGGGTTGTTGTTTTGGTTGTTTTCATTATTAATTGTCTTGATCTAGTTGTTGTTGGTATGATCATTGTTGCTATTTGAGAGAAGTGCTAAGTGTGAGAGCCTTCTGGTATTGTAAGATCTTCAGCTAGGTGTGAAGATCAACCCTGCATCTGGGTGCGCAGAAAGGAGGAGAGATAGAGAGAAGAGAGAGATCTGTTGGTTAAGAGTGCAGATCAGAACTGTATGCTTTCATATTAATATATTATAAAGCACATTTATGTGGACGTATCCCTAGAGAGAGGGTGAACCACATATATCTATCTTGTGTGTGTGATTGATGCTGTGTTATTTTGCCTTGATAAACTGTTATTGCATTGTTGTGATAGATATGATAGGTGTATGGAGTAGATCTAAGATGATAAGTGATATATGCATGCTGTATTGTTCTGGTATTGGATCCACTTGATATTCCCCTTGGTTGTAAACACTTCTATCTTGCAACCCCCCCAATAGTTGCTTCGGGTGAGACTTCATATTCTTCGCAGGTGTTGCTGAAAGGGCTAGTAGTTAGGTCTTTGTTGGTGCATTGTTATAGCGTTGAACCCTGGATCTTCCCCTGTGCCAACAAATGGTTTCGTTGTCGGGGACATGAATCTTCTTGAGGGAATGTCAAGGTGGTTCCCATAAAAGACAAAGATTCGAAAGTGGATAGAGGATTAAGAAAAGGACTTCGCTGAAGCCCAGAACAAGAACTCTAATTTGAGTACAGAGGATTGGTTGGAGAGACATATTTTTACCGATATACATGAGATATTATTTGGAGGAATCCATTAGGAACTATACTAGTGGTTAGCCGGGTTGGTAGATACCCAGTTTGAGGTTAGATCTAGACCTCTTGTAGTTTGGACGTCGGCGCTGATCAAGAAGGTCAAGAGAATTGATAATGTTGTGTCAAGAGTAGTGGATCATTGGTTCGATAACACCATTGGAGGCTACATCACCGAGTTTGTTAATGACAGAGCAGAGTCGTATATCCAAGCCGAGAGATATTTTTTCAAGGAACCCAGAGGAATTTTTTTACACTTTATGAAGTTGAGAATCAATATGATATTGCATGAGAAGCACATCTTGAAGATACAATAGATTGGTTGAATCTGAAAAGGCTAATGTTCAAAATTTTTGACAACGACAACGACATAGAGGCTGGACATACGCACAATGGGAGAGTGTTAAGAGAATTTCATCTTGCGAACCTATTCAAGAAAAACTATGGAGACAAAGGTTTCTACAGTGGAGAAGAAGCATATCTGACCGACAAAGAGCATTCAGAACCCTCTAGGGTAGAGGAAGAGAAAGCCAAAGAACTTCGCCGGGATGAGCCATAAACTTCAGGAACTACGCAGACTGTTGAAGTAAGTTCTATTACCCCTCCTGTTGATTCAGTAGTATTAAGAAACCAGAGTAATCCAAGACACCAAAGCATCCCGAGCATTTTCACTAGTAGTCCACCACATACTTAGTCAGGGACCCTAGTAAGAGCTATGACATATGAGATGAGAACCCCTATATTTAGGGGAGATAGATCTGAAGATCCTGACTAGCAATAGTTGCTATGTGAAGTCGTATGGAATATTAAGAATGTCACCGAAAAAGAAGTTAAAAGAAACCACTTTAGTACTACCCTAAGAGATCGCGCACTAAGTTGGTACATGAAGCTTGTCCAAGGACTTGCACAGCCTAAGCCATTGAATGAGAACAAGAATGCACTGATTACAGAATTTAGGAAACCTAAGTTGAAGTCCCAATGTATTACATAACTGAAGGAGATAAAACAGAAGGTAGTTGAACCTGTTTGGGAGTTCAATCAGAGATTCAAGACCCTAATAGGCCAATTGACATTTCAGATCCCAGATGAGCAGAACAAGGAATGGTTCATTGCTTCCCTCTTACCACACATCAGAGTTCCTCTGATGTAGCAGGAGATTACTTCACAGGCTGAGGCATTGGAGATCGCCATGAAGTTAGAATCATCCCCTATGTGAGAATCCAACTCAGGTATGAGTCATATCTTGAGTCAGCTGGATAGTTTTTCCTTGCAGGTTGAATATATGAAGAAAGACAGGGGAAAAGATAAAAGAGAAGACATTTGGTGTGTCAGATGCAGATCAGAAGGCCATGAAAAGGAGCACTTCCCTCTATTCCATGAATACTTGGCCTCCGGAGCCCTGATCCCTTTTAAGCAAGTCACCTTACCCTGGTGCGAGGTATGCAGAAATAGGCATCGCCCTGGTGAGTGCTATTACATGAAAAAATATGTTCAGACACCCACAAATTTGTATTTCACATTCTATAAGTCCATGGGACATGATGATAGGGATTGTAGGGCTTATGATCTCATGCATGATAGGTCAAGAGACATATACAAGATTCAAGGTGATGTACAACAAGAAGGAAACTCTATGCAGTACAACTCCCCTAGGAGAGGAAACTTCAATCCTCGCGGTGGATTCAAAGGAAGAGGAGGAGGAGGAGGTAAGGGTCCAGGATGAGGAAAGATCATCTATTATAACTGTGTATAGCTAGGACACTTGGAAAGGGACTGTCAGAGCCCTTGTACCACTTGTAGCTACCGTAACTTGTTCGAACACATTATCGAGGAATGTCCAACATTGCTGGCTAAAATTCAAGAGAAACGAGGACCTTAGCATATCTCGCAAATACAATTGATCAAAGATGAACCTCACGGAGAAGATCCTAGAGTCCTTGTTATTACTATAGGAGGCGCTGCTACAAGAGATGACATAATGACCCAAGGGAAGACTATAAAAGATTCAGGAAATAGGAAAGCTGCAGAGAAGACCCAAACCTTTGATGCAAAGAAGGAAAGACAAATATTTGAGGAAGCAAGAAAAGAGTTCAAAGGAGATCGAGGTTCCTCATAAAAGACAAGACCAGAATTGAGAGAATATGGAATACCTCAGGCATTTGATCAGTATGCTTCGCCAAGAGAAGGAAAAGAGGTAAGAAAGCTCATGTAATTTCTATATACTTGCGTTAAGTTGATTTAGGATGAGAGCACTATCCAAGAACTGCAAAATTTAATAAGACAATATGAGCTAGGAAAGATAGATCCCTTATTGAATAGGGAAGTACACAAAATCGATAAGAAGAGAAGTACCAATAAGGAATTACATTTGAATTCTCAAATAGGCGAATATGATATAGATTATGTGGTCTTAGACTTAGGATCGGAGGTCAATGTCATGACAAAGCAAACCTGGTGTTCAAGGATAAATTCGTGAGTGTGGACACAGACCAATCTCCTCAGATCCACCTGGATCTGGAACAAACTGTGACAGAATACTACTCTTTCCCTAGTTCTAAAGTATTGAA
>JZKD02S1025619.1:728900-740872 GCA_000966675.3 Picea glauca
ATCAAGTATTTCCGCAGGGCAATATATATGCAGCCTGCGTACTATCTTCAAAAGTGTGATTTTGAGAAGCTGATAAATGTAACTTTCTTCATGAAAATGATCTTAATGAAGAGTCGGATCTTCTATCACCATGTCATTATCATGTCATCATCTCGATAACCAAAAATGTGGATAACACCTGGGAACTAATGGGAAAACCTAGATTGATCTATTCCCCTATCAGGCTTAGGATGGCTAATCAACAGGCTGTAAGTCCATTTGGCAGACTGGAACATGTCCCTGTGGACATTGATGGAGGAAGAACATTTGCAGATTTTGAGGTAATTGAGATAGTTGATGACAACTACCCTTACCCTATGCTGTTAGGAATTGATTGGGCCTTCAATAATTCCACTGTGGTTTATTTAAATAAGAGACATATGAATTTCAAAAAATATGGCCTTAGGGTCATTGTACCCTTAGATCCAGATGAAGGTCAGTGATACATAGAGCCCATTAGAGAAGAAGACCACACATATGAACTCGAAAATATATACAAATTAACAACCAGAAAACATGATTACATTAATCCTATGGCCGATGGAAACTTAAACTGGTGAATTGACAACGTATGCTCATCAGACTCAAAAGAAGCAATGGAGAATTGGTAGAATAAAATGTATGAAGTATCTACAAGAAGATGTGTTAGAATAACCAGAGGCATTCACTATATCAACACAATAGTAAGCAAATTACCCACCTTTGATGGTCTAAATCCTTTAGAAACCTTCTTGTTGGACTTTGAAGAAAGTGTACCAATGCAAAAAATAATTTTGGCAATGGATGAGGCCCTAAGAGAAACCCCAACAAGATGGTGGGGGGCACACAAAAGTAACATTACAGATTGGGTACAATGTCGTACCTTGATGACAACGTGGTTCTCAACACAAGTAGAAGGCTACGAAGTTTGATACATAGGTCGAAGCTGCCCGAAGGATCATGTGTGAAGCTATGAGGAAGCCTAGAGCAATGTTCCTCAAGAATAATGGTTACAAAAATTCATCAACACATTGGACACGACACCTGTCAACTGGTACCTTCAAGAAGAGCTGTGCCTCATCACTATAGATTGGAAAGGTATGACTTAGAATTTTGTAATTTCCTTCTTATTTGAAATTCAATATCCTTTAGTAGATCAAGCACTACAGATTTTCAGACATAAAGTATTTGAGGAGGCCTCTAACCTCCCTTTGGAGCAAGATGAGGACGAATGGATCGTGCCTCTCTCGAAACTGCAAGGCTGTTACAACATCAATACTGATGAAGATGATGATCTAAGAAAGGTGAACATTACAGAAATAGAAGGCCAAATAGATGTGGAAGGACCAAGAGTTGAGTTACCATTCATTGGACACCCAATCAAGATTAAGAAGGTCAATATTGGAATAGAATAGACATCGAAGCTTGCAAATGTTGGAGATTATTGGGATGTTGCTACCATTGACAACATTATAGAACTACTGCATGAATATCAGGACTTGTTTCCAACCAAGTTCACTGATATGAATAGAATTAAAGGGCCTATGGGAGAGATGAGGATCCCTTTGAAGCCATATGCTAGATCAGTCAAACAAATACCTTACATATTGAACCCTAAATATAAGGAGAAAGTGAAGATTGAGCTCGAAAAAATGCTGGAAGCAGGGATCATAGAACCTATCGAAGAGTCAGAATGGATTAGCCATATGGTGGTACAAGACAAGAAGACATGAGAGATCAAGATATGCATAGATCTCATAAAGATGAATGATGCCTTTTTGCATGATCCCTTCCTTGCACCATTTACTGACGAAGTGTTAGATAATGTGGGAGGCCATGAAGTATATTCTTTTACAGATGGATTTTCAGGATACCATCAGATCCGGATTGCCAAGGAAGATCACCACAAAACCACATTTGAAATAGAGTGAGGGTCTTATAAGTATATAGTGATTCCATTTGGATTAAAGAATTCCCCAACCATCTTTTCTAGGGTGGTGGTCGAAGCATCAATGAGTTTTTGCATAAATTTATAGAAGCATACTTTGATGATTGGACTGTTTTTAGTTTATTAAAGAATCATATTGAATGTCTAAGGCTAATGTTGGACAAATGTAGGTAGTGTCAAATTGCTTTGAATCTGAAGAAGTGCATATTCTTCTCACCATTTTGAGTGTTGTTAGGTCATATTTTATGCAAGCATGGATTGCTGGTTGATCCATATAAAATTTCCATTATAGCTGATTTGCCACCTCCTACTTCAGTCAAATAGATGCGCACTATGCTGGGACACACAGGATATTACAGGAAGTTCATTAAAGGATATGCTCAAATCGCAACACCCATGGAGAAGATTTTGAAGAAATATTGTCAGTTTAGTTGGACAACAGAATGCCGATAGAGCTTCGACACACTTAATCAAAAAATGGTTATTGCGCGTATTTTGGTGTTCCCAGATTGGACCAAGGAATTTCATGTGCATGTCGATGTGTCTTCAATTGCTTTAGGAGTTGTGTTATAACAACCTGGTGAAGTAGATATTGACCACCCATTGGATTTTGCTAGCAGGAATCTATTAACTTCTCAGATCAATTACACCACCACTGAATGAGAAGGGTTAGGCATGGTGTATGCATTGCGGAAATTTCACCACTACTTGTTGGGAGGACACTTTAAAATTTTTATTGATCACTCCATGCTAAAATACCTAGTCAACAAGCCACTGTTGTGGAGAAGGATATACAAATGGCTTATGCTATTTCAGGAATATGATTTTGAGATCATAGTAAAGCCAAGGAGAATGAACAAAGGTCCTAACCACTTGTCAAGGTTGGAACATGGTGAAGAGCCGACCAGTTTGGAGGATGCACTACCAGATGCACAACTACTATCCATTAGAAGGATCAATGACCACTTTGTAGACATAGTCCAGCTCCTATCAACAGGAATGGCACCTACTGAGTACACAATTCCTCAGAAGAAACAACTAGTAGTGTGTGCTGAAAAATTCTCACTTATAGATGGACATATATACAATATGGGACTTGATAAGATATTGAGAAGGTGTGTTATGGAGGCAGAGTGCCCACTGATCCTCACAAAATCTCATGAAGGAATCATAGGAAGAAATTATGTAGGAAAATAAATTGTGCAATAGGTTCTTAGAGTTGGCCTTTGGTGGCCTACCTTACACAAAGATGCTAAAGACTATTCCAGAGCCTGTGACATATGAGAAAGAGTTGGGAAATCATTTATAAGAGATTAAATGCCATTAACACCACAACTGACCCTACAAGCATTCAAGAAATGGGCCATTGACTTTGTTGGACCTATAAACCCACCAGGAAATCATACAGGAGCAAGGTACATAATTACGAGAACAAAATACTTGACCAGATGGGCTGAAGCAAGAGAAATTAAGGACTGTAGTGAAGCTACAACTGTGTGCTTCATATTTGATGACATCATAACTAGGTTTGGCTGCCCAAATATCTTTATGAGTGATCAAGGAACACATTTCATAAATAACACTGTTGAAGCCTTGACTGAGGAATTTGTAGTACACCATCAAAAGAGCACACCTTACCATCCAAAAGAAAATGGGACAGTGGAAGCGTTCAACAAGATCTTGGAGACAACACTAACCAAGATTTACAGTGTGAATAGGGATGAATGGGATTAAGAGTACCAGCAGTACTTTGGGCCTATAGAACCACTTGCAATAAGTTAACAATGCCAACCCCCTTCAAGTTAGTTTATTGTCTCAAAGCTGTTGTTCCAATGGAATACTTGGTGCCAAGCTTAATAATTGCTTCCTTTATAGATATGAATGACACTGGCATTGTTCAAGAGTGGCTTGCACAATTGGTCGAATTGGAAGAAGACAGATTTGTTGCAGGATTCCATCAACAAGTACAGAAGGAAAGAGAGAAGGCCTACCATGACAGACACATCAAGAAGAAGGAATTTAAACAAGGTGATCTAGTACTAATATATGACAGTAAGTTCAACAAACATCCTGGGAAGTTCAGAACACATTGTCTAGGTCCATATGAGATCGCCTATGTAACAGAAGGAGGAGCTGCGCAATTGAATACCTTGAAGGTAGAGTGGAAGGAAGGATTAGTGAATGGGAGCTGGCTGAAGTTGTATTATCACAACCAACTTCCTTGCAACTCTCAGTAGAAGCATAAGGAAAAGGGTCTAGGTACTAGGTGCAGTTGAAATTGGGTACCAGACACAGAAAATATAGTCTGCACAAGGAGGAAAAGGAGGCATAGAGCAGAAAGCAATGGCTACTCTACGTGGTCCAAAGTCAAAGTAAAACAGAAGAATAAGATTTGAAGTTCCTCGAGACGAGTCACAGGTGAGTGTTGGGAGCCTGTTGGTGCTTGGTTTTGGAAGTATGTGAAGATCAAGGAAGAAAAAGGAGAATGCGAACTGCGCAGAAGACATAGTGACTGTTACTGGGTTGAAATGAGAAAAAGATAAGAAAAGATGAAGCGAAGCCCAAGAAAGCAAGTCATTGGACAAGGACATTGAGGATGATAGATCAGCAAGGAAGAAGGATCGTGGAAAACTCAGCAAGTGGAAAAATCCACTGCTATATGCTTTGGAGCACCACGCAAGGAGGAAGGAAAGATAGGCCGGTGAAGCCCTGAAAACATGGGTCAAGTTGACCTAGGGTTTGGGTATATAGGGTTTTGACACCTAGGCTTTGGCCTAAGGATGTTAGTGAGCTATTGTAATGTATAAATAAAGGTCAAGAGGACTTGGGTTGGCTTGTTGTTGTTGTTTTTGTTGTCATTATTACTAGTCTTGATCTAGTTGTTGTTGGTATGATCGTTGTTGTTATTTGAGAGAAGTGCTAAGTGTGAGAGCCTTCTGGTATTGTAAGATCTTCAACTGGGTGCGAATATCAACCCTGCAGCTAGGTGTGCAGGAAGGAGGAGAGATAGAGAGAAGAGAGAGATCTTTTGGTTAAGAGCACATATCAAAATTGTATGATTTCATCTTAATACATTATAAAGCACAGTTTTGTGGACGTAGCCCTAGAGAGAGGGTGAACCACATATATCTATCTTGTGTGTGTGATTGATGCTGTGTTATTTTCCCTTGATATATTTTTATTACATTGTTGTGATAGATTTGATAGGTGTATGGAGTATATCTAAGATGATAAGTGATATATGCTTGTTGTATTGTTCTTGTATTGGATCCACTTGATATTCCTCTTGGTTGTATACACTTATGTCCTGTAACCCCCCCATAGCTGCTTTGGGTGAGACTTCATCTTCTTCACAAGTGTTGCTGAAAGGGTCAGTAGTTAGGGCTTTGTTGGTGCGTTGTTGTGGTGTTAAACCCTAGGTTTGCCCCTATGCCAACATGAACCAACTACCATTCTAAAGAAATTTCCACATCTCAAGCCTTGAGGACAAGGCTGTTTTTAAGGGGGAGGACATGTTAGGGACCTAACCCTCATGTAGGTAGAAAAATATATTCAGATGTAATAAAGGTCAATATTAATAAGGCCTTGCAATAAAGTAGAATAAGTCGAATGTAAGAAGACCTAATAGAAGCTTCCGCTTCTAGAAGGATCTTCCTCTAGATGGTTCTTTTGATAGACATATTTAGTATAAATAGGAGTCAAGGGTATGAGAACCCTAGCTTGGATATTATTTTAATAGAGCTCTGCTCGACTGGAGGTTTCCCCCTTGAAGAGGCCTGTGAACATTTGATCCAGGGGGTCATTCATCTTCAAAGTTATACTGATAAAAAATCAAGAGGAAATGGTACAATGGGAAAAGTGGAATGGTAATGTAATGCCTAGGTTTGGTAAACATTAAGACTTTACCACATTTTAAAAGAGGGTTAATGTATTTTTGGTTATTAGCTATGAGTTACAAAAACATATCAAAGCTAAGCTTTATACCATGGTTCAGTGCATAATGTAATGAGGTGCTTGCCACATGTCCCGAAACTAGACTTAGCATATGTTATAAACCCCATTCAATGAATATTATAAGCACTGCACGCACATGGGACTATCATATGATATGATATATGGTATTATAACCAGAGTCCGTATGAAAGGTGGACATGGATTACATTATATAACAAATGGAACCATAATATAACATCAAATGTCATAGAATGGTTCAACGTATGTACATTGCAACGTCAAGCGGAACATCATGCGGTTAGCTTGTTGGGTGCACTATTTAAGGTCACATCAAATGGTTAGTCAACGTTTTGGAGGAGTTTCCATTTGGCGGATCACATATATAGCGGAGTTCTAATATGGTTCCATATAACATTTGGTACAAATATTGATAACATTTGGCGGAGTTCCATTTATAACATGGTTTAAATCTAGTGCGAATAACAGTTATCCATTGTTTGGCGGGTTGCAACATTTAACAGGAAACAAAACCATCGCCACATTTGGTAGTGGATAACATGATATGTGTAACACTTTGGCATGTACTACATTTGGCACAGTTGGCGGGATATCTCAGATTTGGCACAGTTCAGATTTGGCAGAGATAATGTACAACTCACGGGGTTTTGAAATACCATATATGGTATATGTAACATCTATGGAACAGTTGGCATTTGGCAAATGGTTATAACATTTGATGTGCACAGCTTTGGTGAGTAAAACAATAATATATGGTTATATTATAACCATAATATATATGTTATATGCTAAAATGAGTAAAGCGGGCGAGTCAAACCCGTGACTTATCCTCCCACTATGTCTTATCAACATGATTCTAGCCACGTTTAGCACTCAGAGTATCATTCTATTAATATCAAAATCTTGCATGGATAGAACAGGTGTGCCAGAGATGGGTTTGAACATGCGACCTGCTGCATTATAATCCAGGATTTCAACAAGTGCATGACAGGAGGATAGGAGGAGAGTCTTGCTGTAAATTTCCAGATGCTGTTGTATTCAAAAGTCAACTGTACTCTGTTATTAAGTGGCTTCTTTTTATTTTGAAGTCCATTTTTTAATTTCTAGAAGAGGAGGTCTTGAAGCCTTTGTACAACATTTTGTTTTACAGTTGCTGAAGTTGATTCCAGAACCATTTTGTACCATTTTAAAAATATTAATTAGATCAGTACCCATTGGAAAGGGACCCGGAGACGTAGCCCAGTGAAGGGGGTGAACTCCGCTAACAACTTCTGTTTGTGACTCTCTTTTTCTGTTCTCATTTTTTGATTCTCTTTCTATTTCAGTTTGCTTTTATTTTAGTTTGCTGTCATTTCAATTTATAAGCATTCAATTTATGTTAAATGTTATTTCATGAATTAAGCAAACTGATAAACACATTCTTTAAAAACTTTTAATTCACTAAAGTTGAGATCCAACGGATCATGTTATGGTATCAGAGTAGGTTAACTGCTTGTGCAAAGTTTGTGAATGATTACCAGGTCCAAGTCGAAACTTGGTGAAGGAGAACTAGTAGAAGGTGAACCTGCGATTGGCTTGAGGAGGACATTTTCGAGAACAACCATATCTTCTACACGAGGGGAAGAAGAAGGACATACAGAACGAGAAAATCCTATTGTTTCCGAAACTGAGTTTTTGGAGGCTTTTATCAGCATGAAAGCCATGATGGAAATTCTACTCGATGAGCGAGTAGAAAGGAAGAAGAAGGAATAAGGAGCTTCATCCAAAGATGCAGAAGTGAAGAAGGAAGAAAAGGGCAAAGGAGTAGGAGGTGATGGTGATCCTCCTGAAACTAATCAATCTTTCTCTTCTTCTCATACTTCTCATTCACATAACGCAAATTCTAATATGCCTTATTTCAAATTGGATGTTAAGTTTGAATTACCAATTTATAAGGGAGATTTAGATGCTGAAAAGTTAGACAATTGGATCAAGCAACTTGAAGTATACTGCAGGGTGGAGGGCATTAATGATGACCCTTATAGGATTTAGTTGGCCACTTAGCGAATGAGTGGGATGGATCTTACTTGGTGGGAGAGAAAGATTCAGCAAGATCTTCGAAAGCATGGTAAAAGAATTTCAGTTTGGAATGAATTCATTGAAGTATTAAGAAAGCAATTTTATCCTTTAGGTCACATGCAACAATTAATAATGAGATGGAAAATTTTTAGACAAGCTAAAGGAAAAAGCATACACGAATATACTCATGAATTCAGGAAAAGGGCTATTGCATTGAATGTTGCATTGGATACACAAGAAACTCTTCTTAAGTATATTGGTGGCATGCATTCTTATTTGAGACATACTTTGTTGATGTTTAAACCCAGTAATTTGGATGATGTATGTGTTCAAGCTACACATTTAGAGGCTAGGGGTAAGCATGATAATGATTCTTTTATGAAGAAGTCATCTAAATTTGAAAACAAAGGTAAAATCAAAGAAAAGGGAAAGAAATCAACTACCATCAAGAAAGAGGGTGAAAAACCTACATGCTCACATTGTCAGAAAGAGCATGATGTTTCAAAGTGTTGGAAGCTTCATCCAGAATTAAAGCCTAAATGGATGGGAAGAAATAAAAACAAAGATAAAGATAATCAAGCAGCTGCTGCAGTAGTGATTCAAGACTTGGGATCTGATTCAGGTGATGAGACTAAGATCACAACAATAGGGATCTGAGGTAAAGATAAAGGTGTATCTCTTTCCATTGATGCAAGTTCAAGTTCTAATTCATGTGCAAGTACAAGTACTAATCTGCTATCTACTTCTATGCAAAGTGATAAGAGAAGAAGTGAACTGTTTCATGTTCGTGTCATTACAGATCATACAAAGATTGATACGTTGTTTGATAGTGGTTCTCAAGTCAATTTGATATCAGAAGAAGTGGTTAAGAAACCTAATCTAGATACTAGTCCTCATGAAAAACCCTATCCTCTTGGTTGGGTTACTAATGATACACAGTTGCAAGTTACAAAGAAATGTGTTTTGAAATTTGCAATCACTGATAAGTTTATGGATGAGGTAGAATTGGATGTAGTGCCACTTGACATTTGTGGAATTGTACTTGGGAGTCCATATTTGTATGATCGGAAAGCAGTCTTTTATAGAGAGCAGAACAAATATCATCTCTTTAAAGGTGGTGTGGAATACATTGTTCGTGCACATCATATGAAAACAAATCTAGCATTAGTCACTACAAGTCAAATGAAAATGATAGTGAATGCTAGTAGGAAGTTTGCATTAATGGCTGTTAAATGTGAATCATTGGAAAGTGGTAATCTGGAACATGGAATTGAATTAATTAAAAGTGTTCCCGAGTATGGTGCTTTGTTATAGGGACCTAAAGGACTATCACTTAATAGAGATGTACAACATGAAGTGCAGTTGCAGCAAAGCATGCCTTTTCCAAATCTTGGCATGAATTGGATGATTATTCAAAAGATTTTTCATGATTATGTAAGGAATTGCGTGATGTGCAATACTATTGATAAAAGGTTGGGATTGTACACACCTATTGATGCTTCATCTCATCCTTGTAAAGCTGTTGTAAGGGACTTTGATGGGGGACTACCAATTAGTTTGCGTTTTCAGTTTATTGGTGTTCATGTTGGGCTTCCTATGACTATTGTACATGTTCGGTACTTCCGAATATTGGGGAAATTTTGTTCAGTTTTATGGAGTCTTAGGGACACTAATCTTGAAAGGAGCACAATGTATTATCCACATGTTAGTGGGAAAACATGGGTAGTCATTCAATTTCTTCAGAATTATTGTGATGAACATCCTAAGGTTTGGGGTGAATAGTTGCAGCACCTGCAGTGCATTAAATCTCATTTTGAGACTTGTTTTTGTTATCTGTTGAAGTCACATGTGGACTTTTATTTCGGCATAAAAGATGTGAGAGGTGGACATCATGATGCAAAGAAAAGAAAACAATGCAGCAGATAGTGCAAGAACAACAGGAGACGAGTCAGGCAATTTGCAAAGCTAGACATGAAAATCATCATCCGTTTGAAGTTGAAAAGCAAGTTTGGTTGCAGATCACCAAGGGAATATTGAAAGGTAAAAAGATCAATTTTATTTATGATCATTTTGAGATATTTGCAAAGAAGTGTAAATATTCTTTCTGTTTGAGCTTATCTCCAATGAATATAGTTGTATATGTAAAGAATTTTAAATGGTATGAACCTCCTTTGGTCATGGACAAGGAGACTAATATGCAGATTCTAAGCAAGACAGGGTGTATGGATATTGGAAAGGTGAGGAAGTTGTACCCTCACTTACCTGTAGGGTGATCTATGATTTTGGAGGTCCAAAAGCTCTCCAATGGGGAGGAATGATCCAAGGGGTCATTCATCTTCAAAGTTATACTGATCCAAAATCAAGAGGAAATGGTACAATGGCAAAAGTGGAATGGCAATGTAATGCCCAGGTTTGGTAAACATTAAGACTTTACCACATTTTAAAAGAGGGTTAATGTATTTTTGGTTATTAGCTATGAGTTACAAAAACATATCAAAGCAAATATTTATACCATGGTTCGATGCATAATGTAATGAGGTGCCTGCCACATGTCCCGAAACTTGACTTAGCATATGTTATAAACCCGATTCAATGAATATTCTAAATGGTGCACACACATGGGACTATCATATGATATGGTATATGGTATTATAACAAAAGTCCATATGAAAGGTAGACGGGGATTACATTATATAAAAAATGGAACCATAATATAACATCAAATGTCATAGCACGGTTCAACGAATGTACATTGCAACGTCAAGCAGACCATCATGCAGTTAGCTCATTGGGTGCGTAGTTTGATGTCACATCAAATGGTTAGTCAAAGTTTTGGCAGAGTTTCCATTTGACAGATCACATATATAGTGGAGTTATAATATGGTTCCATATAACATTTGGTACAACTGTTGATAACATTTGGCGAAGTTCGATTTATAACATGGTTTAGATCTAGCGGGAATAACAATTATCCATTGTTTGGCAGGTTGCAACATTTAGCATGAAACAAAACCATCGCCACATTTTGTAGTGGATAACATGATATTTGTAATGCTCTGGCAGGTACTACATTTGGCACAGTTGGCAGTATATCTCAGATTTGACACAGTTCAGATTTGGCAGAGATAATGTACAACTTGCGGGGTTTTGAAATACCATATATGGTATATGTAACATCTATGGAACAATTGGCATTTGGAAAGTGGTTATAAAATTTGATGTGTACAGCTTTGGCGGGTAAAACAAGTAATATATGGTTATATTATAACCATAATATATATGTTATATGCTAAAATGAGTAAAGCGAGCGAGTCAAACCCGTGACTTATCCTCCCACTACGTCTTATCAACATGATTCTAGCCACGTTTAGCACTCAGAGTATCATTCTGCTATTATCAAAATCTTGCATGGATATAACAGGTGCACCAGAGATGGGTTTGAACGTGCGACCTGCTGCATTATAATCCAGGGTTTCAGCCAGTGCGTGACAGGAGGATAGTAGGAGACTCTGTTATTAAGTGGCTTCTTTGTCTTTTGAAGTCCATTTTGTAATTTCTAGAAGAGGAGGTCTTGAAGGCTTTGTACAACATTTTGTTTTACAGTTGCTGAAGTTGATTCAAGAACCATTTTGTACCATTTTAAAAATATTAATTGGATCGGTACCCATTGGAGAGGGACACGGAAACATAGCCTAGTGAATGGGGTGAACTCCGTTAACAACTTTTGTCTGTGACTCTCTTTTTCTGTTCTCATTTTATGATTCTCTTTCTATTTCAGCTTGCTTTTATTTCAGTTTGTTGTCATTTCAATTTATAAGCATTCAATTTCTGTTAAATGCTATTTCATGAATTAAGAAAACTGATAAACACATTCTTTAAAAACTTTTGATGCACTAAAGTTGAGATCTGACGCATCATGTTATGGCATCAAAGCAGGTTAACTGCTTGTGCAAAGTTTGTGAATTCTTACCAGGTC
>JZKD02S1025619.1:777722-800345 GCA_000966675.3 Picea glauca
TGTATATGTTACAATAATATATTTCAGAAAAATGATAGTAAGAGATATTTCTTTTAGAGGATAGGTTGGCTTTCAATTTGAAGTTTTTATTCCTTGTTTATTTGGCCAAGTCTTTGAAATTTTGCTAGCTAGTAATTGTTGTTCACAATATATTTCTCAAATTTGATAAGCAATATATTGGATCTCATCTTGTGTTAGCAATGATTTTTCGGTTAATTAATATTTCTCCCATTGGAATTCAAGTCTTTCCAAAGATATTTTTGTGTTCGTGCCATTGTTAATGAAAATGATTGGGGTTACATCCAAGTCCATGAGATTTTGTAGATACCCACGTGAATATGGAATGGAACCTTCTAAGGAATTGTTAGATAGATTCAATGATTTGAGTGCAGTGCAACTTCTAAGTGTTGGTGGAATGGCACCGGTTAATAGATTGGTAGAAATGTCTATAGCTAAAGCATTTTCAAGTTTCTCTTTCTCTAGAGGCAAGGGTGGAATAATTTCCTTTGGTGCTAAAGTAGTACTTTACAAAAAAATAGTAAATATTACAATAAATGTCACATGAGAGTAATAAATATCATAGGAGTGTATAGGGGTCATTGGTGTAACACACCCAACCCCCTATCCACTTTTAGGTTGTTGGGATGTTTGATTTTAATCTTCTTGGAACTCAGGATAAGTATTTAGGTTCATTGGTGCCTATGATTTGTAATTTCTACTCGGAATTGGTATGTATATCTCATTCATTTCAAATACTCTATTTCATCATTATGGTTATACTTATACTATGATATCCAGTGGATTACTTATACACAACCACAAAAAACCAAGCCGAAGTATTAGATTAGTTGTGTGAATCATATGATATGATGAACTAAAGGGAATCCTATATGCTACATACTTGGGTGTGGTTCATTAGATAGAATGATTGGCCCCATAGTGGCCCACAAATGATGGTAATGTAAAAACAAATAAATAAAAGGAACCTTAAGAAGTCATTTAAAGAAGAAAAAAGACAAGACATACCTGATCTTTGATATTCTAATGTGTAACATTGCATTGATAAAGCATGTAGAACATCTGCAAATGCGTGAAATTCATACTGTAGTAAATAAAACATAATTGTATTTAGTTTTTAGTAAAAACCAAAAAATACTTTTAAGACATGTCAATAAATCCTAATAGAAATTAAAACTGACAAGATTGCAAATAGTAAACACCATTGATATTCGTTTTTGTAAAAGCAATATGGGAGGAGATTAAATAGTGACACACACACACACATCTCAGATGCAATGAACTGAATAATATCCTCTTGGTTTCGAGAATAATTTGTTGGAGCTGTCTGATCTTGGAGCAAACCTTCCTCAATTTGAAGGAGCAACAACGAAGTCAACATTGACTATGTTGTTTCTCCGTTGGATGGAGAGAGGTTTTCTCCAAGAATAAACAAATACAATAAATTTGTATCTACTAAATAGGGCCAACCACATGAAGGTGGAAGATCTTATGCCCCCCTCGTCACATCACTCTTAATTCCCCAATACCCAATCTATATTCTACTAAAAAATATGCATTACAAATATTCAAAATTGATCAAAAGTGATTGTAAGGCTATAAATGAGGTTTATCATTCAAAGGCATATGTCATAATTTTTTTTATAAATGATATTTATCATTAAAAATATGTTACACACATACTAGCTATATAATGTACATCTATCTGTCTTATAAAATTATTATACATCATCAATTTCTTTTAGTCTTTTTTTGTGTTTTCCAATTCTTAAGTAATTCATCCATGTCCATGTCTTTGTTTACTGTGTTCTCTTCAACAGTTGATTTTGTTTCAATCCTTTCACATTGAGCACGCTTGGTGTCATACCCATGACGTGGAGGCTATTGTGAGGGGTCATAACCTACAAAAACAAAAAATATTAAATTTATATGGCCAATTTTTAAATGTCATTGAAGTAGTTTCATTAATATTAAAAAAGACCTCTGCAATGTAATTATTTACTTGTTGGTCCACTAGTCGGCACCATTGGAATGGATGCCCTCTTCTCCTGATCATCTTCAGGTTGAGGAGGCTATTGTGAGGGGCCATCACCTACAAAAAAAAAAAATATTAAATTTATATGGTCAATTTTTAAATATCATTGAAGTAGTTCATTAATATTAGAAAAAAAACATGCAATGTAATTATTTACCTGTTGGTCCACTAGTAAACACCGTTGGAATGGTTGCCCTATTGTCTTGATCATATTCAGGTCAAGGAGTCTCAACTACGTCATTCTCTGCCATTGAAATGAAAATTTTTATAAGGACAAAACTGTATATGTATAAGCAATAAAAATTAGAAGTACAAAATTTATAAGTACAGAATTATTAAGTATATGATTAAAATACAACCATTTTACCGTCATGGGCCTCAGTCACAAGAACATATTGGGGTTGCACCCCACTGGGATGGGGTTGCTAGGGAGCACCATAATCTTCTAGCCGCACTTCACTATCAACGCTTTGTTTTCCAGTGCTAATGGTTTCATTGATAATGATGCTCCCCTGATTAAAAAAAAGAAAGGCATTAAAGTTATGGACAATATAAAACATTTATGTATTTTATAAGTAATGTAAGGTTAATGTATACTGATTTTATTTACCTTATCTCGCAAACTGGTTCTTGGGGTCTACCCCATGCTTTTCCTATGATCACCACGACTTTACAGTTGTACATGTAACCAAGTTGGATGTCTTTCTCCGTGGTTTTAGTTCTGAAGTCATTGCACTGCATTGCATAAGAGCATGTTTTTTTAAAGTTTTCGGTTGCAATAAACTGAAAGTTGTAAGGTGATACAAATAATATTATTAAGATGTTTGGGTACTTATGATTCGTGAATGTAACCTCGAGTAGCCTACCTGGCCTAGCTTGTGTTGGCCATGTTTGACAATCCTTGCTTTGGTTTCCTTCGAACTGTCAGGTAACCTATCATCAAAACTTTCAAGTATGTTATATACCACACTTTTATTTAGATCTAAATAAAAATTAAGGTATTGAAATCAAAATATTATAATTTACCTTGGGGTACCAGTTATTTTTTCTCTTGATTTTTTCAATATCTTTTCTTTTGCATCATCAATGATCGCCTTTCACTCCCTCTTTAGAATCGAGGGAGGACGCTCATACCTAGGGTTTCTTGCCAATCTTTGTCTATAAACATCCTGCATATATTTTAAATATTCTCCTGCTACAGAGGTGACCTCTTTTTTATTGAACGTGTCTACTCCAAAGAGGCCTTCGAGATAATCCATAAGTTCTTTTTTCAGGTTGGAATTCTGGCAATTCCACCTCATGCGTAAGGTTTCCCCAAAAATCAACATGGCCTTTCTCTCCAAGTCAGGGATGATTTTAGGGGCTAAATTTCGTTCATGGGCTAATTTTCCATGGTTTTTCCAAAAATAAGATTTGCTATTTTAAAAATGATTCGCCCAAATTCTATAGGATAAAATTATTTTACCTTAAAAATCACCAAAATTTTATAAAAACTGTATAAAATCCTTAGAAAATTGAATATTTTTACAAAAATATTGTTAAACATTTATAGTTGGCATATAAAGGATTAGTAATATTCACCAAGGTTTCTACATTTAAAAATAAATTTCCATCCTTAAAATCATCCCTGCTCCAGGTGCCTATAAAAATGGCCGTTTCCTACACACAAAAATATATGATCATTAATTTAAAAATAATAATCTAGATGATTTGTGTATGAGATGGATAACATGAAACAATTAAAATATGAAAAAATACCTCGGAGTCTTATTTATTTTAATGGAATTCCGTTATCGTCGACCAAAAATGCGCACAGAAGGGTCACCATGATGGTCACACATCTGGCTCTAGGAAATGCAGCCATGTCAACCACTTCATCAGCCTCATCTCTATCACCACCTCTAGAGCCTGACCATTGTGGGGATGCCTGGTGGTGCATGTCATGGCTCTAATCTAAATTAGGTGTGGAATATGGAGAAGTAAAAAATACTCTAGCCATTGTATGAAATCCCACGTCAGGAATCTGTGGTGTCTCTGCAACACCACTACTACCAATGCAGGGCTGAACATGCTCCAAAAATATCTTTATAAAAAATAAAATGTTTTTTTTTTTCGTGAGATAATGTAAAAGTTAAAAAACAAAGTTTCCTAATTGAACATATGAGTACATTAAAAAAAACACTTTAAATTATGGTTATTACCTTATATGTGTTAAGTTGTGTCAAAAGGATATTGATCCTTTCTAGGACCTCAGGAGTTTGATCTGGATGGTCTAACAAGCTATCAAATTCCTTGTTCACTTTAATGATCTTTCTTTTTATTAATACCATCGGATTAGGGGATGAATACAAATCCTCCTCATCGACGGAATCATGATCAACATGGCCTACCAACTACATATAATTTCAACATGAAAATCAATGTTATTTAAGTTATATAAACAATTGAAATAACTTATTGCCACACAAATAAAATTATATAAATAAATAATAAAATTCACGTAAAATGAAAGTTGAATTTGATAATCAATTACATGCTTTGCGATTGGCCCTTTTCCACAATCATCCTACCACATTATAATATAATATAATTAGAAACTCAAAATAGTGAGTAGTCCATCCTCAACCTAGTTCTAAATTTTGAACTTTTTTTCTATATTCAAAGTGCTAAACCCTTGCACACACCCCCCAAAAAACAATTAATCAATGTCTAGAGGGAGTGCCCAGCTTGATGAAGTAAAAAGGGGTACCAATTAGTGGCAGATTTGTCTCTTTCCATCCATGAAATAAGGATAAAGTAAAAATTAAATGAGGATCACCCCATGTAAAAGGGGTTATAATAATTGCTTAGCACACATGCTTGAGGAATTCCCTAGCTAATTAGGAGAGGACACATGACAACTAGACCATAAGAACATGATTTAAAGTTCATCTTAGAAGGAACGCTCAACCTTATAAGGAAATATAAGGTGATTGTGTGGCATGATCAATGATTATTTATGCAAACAAAGAGGATTGCTACACTATCTCAAGGTTTGAATTCTTATTTTAAGGAAGGAATATGTCAAAAGAGCATGGTTTGAGGAAGCACTTCAAAGGACAACAACATGTGGCATCAGACTTTGTCAAACCCTAATCTTAGCATCTTTCCACATTTATTGAGGAGTTCCGAACTTTGATTGGGTTTCCTTGGAGTTAATTGTGGATCTTGAAGAAGTTTAATAATATTTTATTTTATTCTTATACATTGCACATATACTCCTGTTTATTTCTATTTTACATTTAAGTTTTTATGTCTATGATTGTTTTCCTTAATCATTCCAATGACTAGGAAAGTGACCTTGGTATTTGTCTTAATCCATAGTTAAGGTACATCCCTTAAGAGGTTATTCCTTCTTATTATGTGATCACGATCCCAAAAGGGGGAAATAGGAATGTTCCTCTTCATTTGAGCCAACCCCTCTCCTCTTGAATCATTCGACTCCCTTGTAGGCTTCAATAGCCTCACAATTGTGAAATTAAGAAAGGTGCAACTCTATGTTTATCTCAATAAACATCGAGGGAATGACTATGTTAAATATCTAAGAGTAATCCCATCAAAAAACTTTCTATGCACAAAGGATCTCGAATCCAAAGACACTGATATGACCTCCTCATCCCTACGTTTCCTTGTCCTGCCCACTGATATGATTTCTCTCTACCACTATTGTCTTCCTTATCCCATAATAAAATTAGGTTGGTGTGATCCATATTTATAAAACTTGGATCTCAATGCAAAAAAATCATGTTGGGAAGTGTTAGAACAACTTTAGAATGTTAAGCTTTTTAATTTTGAAACCTTTGTTTTTACCTTTTAAAATAAAATGAAAATCAACCAAAAACTTAGGAGAGTTTTTTTTTTTTNTTTTAATTAAATAAATCCATTTTCATTATATATTGATAAGGCACTTTAAATATTATCCATTGAGGAGTTTTTAGCTAAACAGATCAAACGACTCTCGCATTTTCACAATTATAAAGCTGCGTGAATTTTAAAAGAAAGCTTCCAACTTTTACTTGGAGATTTCACACTTCGGGAGTTTAAAACCATTTAAAGAACAAAAATCCCAAAGTTACAAAGCTCCAAAGTCTTGAAGATAGTTTTCCTGTGAAAATCTTCTAAGCAGATCCACTGATGATTCACAGGACACCTGTCGTAAAACCTTATCTTGGGCTGACACGTGGCATTCATTTTTAGCATTTGTGACAGATCATTCACGTGATTTTAGGTGACATGTGTCCTTCATTTTTTCTTGATACGTCATTAAATATGACATCATCATTTCCACATCACTCCGAGAGATTTTCCATTGGGAGGTAAATCAAAGGATAGGTTCAGGACCGTCGAAGTGCCAAAGTACTGAAGCATTTGATATAATAATGAACAAAAAACACATAAAAACTAATAAAACATTAAACAAGTTTAATTAATCATAATTAACTATTAATTAATCACTCCGCGAATTCACACTTCGAGAGATTTCAGTTATTATTCATTCAAAACCCTCAAATGCAGAACCGCCAAAGTTTAATTGCATTTACAGCTGACTGAAGTTAAATATTTGGATAAATATTGCGATTGCCAGGTAATAAATTCCATATATTTTTCTTAATAATTACTTTGTCAGTAGATTAATGTGAAAATTAATAGACTTTAATAGTTTTATGAATAAAGGTAATTTCAAACTTCAAACCATTTTGCCATTTTCAATCGGGATTTTCACATCTAGTGTTGAGAGATTATAGGGTTTTTCTTCCCAGAGGAGGGTTAACTTCATGGCACCGCACAAAGTAGAAAATTCTAGGGAGGATTCTAACCCAAATACTGATATTCTCTCAAACGCTATTGCTTGAATCACAGACGCTATCAAAAATTGGAAATAGGTGTATGCCATCTTGGAGCACAAAATTCTTCTATGTCCTGATGATTTAGCCGAAGAAGAGGATGAATCATTCTCAACTAAGCTTAGGTTGGTGGCTCAGTTTGAATTACACAAGGTTGCTACTCAGCCGAGGACAATTCCTTATAATGACATGATAAGCTGGGCCCTGGACCATATAGACATCCCAGCCAGAAACATCTTCATTCACCAAAATACCTCTGTTGGATCCTTTTGACCAGAATATATACAAGTAATTTATAAATTGTCCTTTGAACATAAATATACTTATAATTCAACATTTGTATTGGATTTCGAAAGGAGGGAATGCACTCAGTATGGTAGAAACAACCATGATATAATCAAAGCATGGTCGAGTAATACAATCAAATTCAAAACTTATGCTCATGGCATATATCCCACAACATCTTTGGATGATCACATTTTGTACATCGCCATGATGCTTTGCCGATTATTCGGTAGGGAAAATCCTGCACATTTTATAGTGGAATGGGTTTCCATAATTAATGAAGTTGCTGAGGGTTATACTTTTAACTAGGAGAAAATGTTATCAGATAACCTAGCCAAGGAGGTTTTTGAGTAAAACACTTTGAAATACAAAGGACAACATGATCCCTTATATATGTCAACATACATCATGGATACAATATGTTTTATGACTCCTTTTCCACTCATGAATTGGAGTTGGACCCCAACTAGTTCTGAGCCCATACATTTTTACCACTCAAAGCTATGGGAGGAAGATTCCAAATTTTTCTTTTATGAAATTTTTCATAATGTAGTGATACCCATTCATGCGGCTCTCTACAAACACCCTCCTCCAAGAATCTCAGAACAGATTATGGGAAATTTGGGCGCAATTGCAGATTGGTATATTGAAGAAAATTTCTCCTACATTAGAGTATTCGGTTTCCTTGTCTCACCCCATTCCATTCCCAAATTATCACCTGATAGACTGGTGTGTAGAGAAGTGGCTTATCAAACAATGGTAGGAGGAATTACCAAAGATTTAAAAGAAGCACAGAAAAAGGTTTGGCCAACTTTTCCCATACAGGTTGGCATGTTCACATTACCTAATTTTGGTCATACAAAATTTGAGGCTTCAACTTTGGAAGATGTCAAATTGGTTGATAACATCTACCATCACAAATTTGCAAGGGAAATAACATCTACCATCACCCTTTTCACCCTCTTTACTTTTTTTCCCACCTCTATATTCTGCGACATTATTTTTCACAAAAATACCCTTTCTGAAGTTCTGAACCATCATTGTTATAGAAATTAGATTGTCGCAACATCTCTAATTTGAAAAATATTTATAGATATATTTTTCATCCCAAGAGAGATGAAAGTTGACTAAGTCAATGTTGACCTTTTCAAACAGTGTAATGATCAATGTTGACTTTGTCAAATAGTGTAACAGTCATCATTGAATTGTCTCTCTTGTGATGATCACCAAAGGTCGCCGCAAGAGAGACAGTTGTCCATTATCTCCATGGTCGTCATTCTTGTGACATAGATCTAGTTTCATCACTCCTGCAACGATAGCCAAAGGTTCCATCGGAAGCGTGACGAACGCAGGATAGATTTATAAAAACATTAAAAAATTCAATTCTTTATCTTCAATTGTGTGATGAAAGGTCACCTTCATCGCAAGTAGTCATCACAAAATTTTCAATATGTAGTAGTGTCCTAGTAACCAAAAATATAAAAGGAATAAAAAGAGGAAGAATAATAATAAGAATAAAATACAAAGGGAGAAGTCACTAGCCACTGCAAGTCATGCTGGAGACATGTCACCAGTCACTGCAAGTAATACTAGAGATGAGAAACCAACCACTGCAAGTCATGCTAGGGGAAACACCCCAGTCATTGCAAGTCATACTAGAGATAAGAAACCAACCACTGCAATTCATGTTGGGGGAAAGCAACCAACCACTGTAACTCATGTTGTGGGAATTGATATTACTGAGAAATATAGATGAGTAAGATGAAATCCTAATTTACCTTGTATATATGTAAGGTAGACCACCTTAATTGTTTATTTCATCTTATTACATATATAAAAAGAGTTTGTTCCATGTCTGAAGGATCTTCTACACTAGAACCACTTTTTATCTCATCAACATACTCAACCATCACTTGATGGAGTGGTCACACCAATGAAATATTTGGTTAATTCGACTCTTCTTTTGGAGAGTGATGTGTCTACTAAACATGTTGTCTTCACTTCCAGTTTAGAACCTTATGAATAAAGGGGGCATCCCACTCATCTTGAGAATGATTCCTCCAAGTTCTATGAGTGTTTCTTTTATTGGAATGTTCTTGTTGAGTATATCATTCCTTCTTATACACCCTTCCAAATAAGGGTTGAAGCTTATTCACAAAAAAATCCACCAATGTATAGTAGATGAAGGATCCTCTACATGTAATTTATCCTCCTCATATTGGAAAGATCTAGGTTCTCCCAAGCTTGTGTCATCTCCTAGTCAACTGCTAGATTTCAATAGAAGAACTAGTGAATATTTGGGGATTCTTCCTTAGTTTCCTATAATGTTAGGTGGGATGACTGTTATGGTCAATATGATAATGGTGAATGGCCTGTTAGACTTCAATATGATTTTTGGGTGTGATTATGTATATGCTATGGATGTTGTGGTGTCTATTCTTTTTCAAGTGATGCATTTTTTTCACAATGGAATCATTGTCACTATTGGTAAACTTGAATATGATAATCACCATCCCTATTTGAAACTCGACCATGCTATCCCATTTTAGGTTCCTAGTATTCAGGTGGAATCTACCCTGCCATAGGTGAATTATGTGGCAGCATATCCTAAGTGCTCATTTTCATCTAAGAAGGAGATTTTATGCTCATGTTTGACTTCTTGGGACATGGTGTTGAACATTGATCAAGTGATTCAATCATAGTCTATTGAAATTGGTTAGAAAATCCATCTCAATATGGAATATGATTAACACACTCTACCCACCTAGGATGTTAACTCTCTATGTAAGGTAGTTAGAGAGGTAGTGGGGGGGCCCAGTGGGCCCATAGTGATAATAGTGGATTCCATTCAATGTAAGGTGGACTAGGTCCACTATATTATTAAATAAGGCCCACTATGGTAGTTAGATATAATAAATGAGTAGTTAGATATAATAAATGTAAGATGACTTCTTAGAAGGTTCTACTTCTAGAAGATTTCTCCTCTAGAATGTTCTTAGGTGATGGTAGCATTATATAAAGGGGTTCAAGAAATGTAATGGGACATGAAGAGAACTATTTTATTGTGAGATATATCTCAATAGGAGGATGCCCCCTTGAAGAGGCAAGTGAACAGGAGATGATCCCTTCCATAATAGGATCCATTGTATGGTGTTGCCCTACCTCAAGGGTTTTCTTATAATAAAGTGTGGTTTCTTCTATCTTGATTTGTGGATCTATTGTGTATTCAATATTTTTGGTGATTATATTTTTATATCTATTCATGTTCTTAACAAGCGGTATCAGAGCACTTTCCTTGGTAGACATTGTGGGCAAATATTTTTTATTTTTGCAGATTTTTTTTCGGAGAAGAAAAAAGAGGGCCGCGACATTCCATACATTTTCAGTATATTTCTGTGAAAAAATTGCAGAAAAATGTTGTAGATATTATTTCCTCTTAGAAAAACACCCAAGTTTAAAAAATAAATCATTTGAAACGGAGTTTGGGAAGTCAATATATTGAAGTTTTAAAAATCTGCAAATTTTCAAGGTTTTTTTTGCGGATGACAGAGTGGTTTTTTATTTATTTTTGTAGCCATTGGAGGCATAATTTTCCAGAAACAATTACAGATCTAAGTTCCTCTCACAATTTCACCCAATTTCAAAAAAACAAAATCAGCCGAAACAGAGTACGGGAAGTGAAGTTATGAGCATTTTAAATTCAACAGTTTTTCAGGGTTTTTCCGAAAAAAGCCGCGATTTTCTGTCATAACTTATTGTTCTATTTTTTAGGTTTTTTCATGATGGATGTGTTGGAATATTTATTACAGGAAGATAGAAGGCAGAGTATTTGTTTTTCATTGATGGAAATCTCAGCCTGACGATGATGAACATGAGAAAGTGGCAATATCAACAGCACAATGATGATTGCATGGCAAGATCAGAACCATAAAATCCAAGAGTCAAGGAAGCAACTCACGGCATAAAATCCCGAAATGAAATAGATCAGAGCATGTCAAAGACTCCATTTCGGAGTTTCACATATTGGGAAATCTGAGTTTTGGATACCGGGAGTTGGAGGAGTCAAGAGTCGAGACTCTTCATCATAGGAGTCCCGAAGTCACGAAATGCGAAATGCAGAAATCCTGAAACATGCACATCAACAAAGAGTTTCATAGACCAGGAAATAAATCCATTTCAGAGTTCTATATACTAGGAGTTGGAGGAGTCAATATTTGAGACTCTTCATCACAGGAGTCCCGAAGTCGCGAAATGCGAAACGCCAAAATCCCAAAATAGGCACATCGACAAAGAGTTTCACAGACTGAGAAATAACTCCATTTCAGAGTTTCAGATACCAGGAGTTGGAGTGTTGAAATACTTCACCACAGGAATGCCGAAATGCTAAAATGTTGAAATGAGAAAAACACCTTTTGGTGTAGGTTTTGGTTACCTGGAGTTGGAGTGTCGAAACACTTCACCACAGAAATCGTGAAATGCCGAAATGCAAAATGGAGTTTCGGGGATCGTGACATGAAGTTTCGGAGTTTCAGGGATTGCAACATGGAGCATCAAGATATATCAGCACAAGAATTGCCGAAATTGCAAAATGACAAAATGAGAAATTGTGACATGGAGTTTTGGGGATCGCAACATGGAGTTTCAAGAATTTGCGACATGTGAAATCGTGAAATGTTGAAAGGGACTATTGTGAGTCTCGAAGACTCGAAGGGAAAAAAGATGAAATATCATCAGGTGTTTGATTAGGAAAAGAAAGGATCAGATTATGAAGTTTTGTGGGCCATTGATCTGGATCCATTTCGAGGATCGCGACTTGGAGAGTCGATATGCTTCACAATAGGAATTCACGACATGTGAAATCACAAATTTCCGAAATACGAAATGTGAAAGACATTTTGTTTCTTGTGATCCAATAGTGCAGGTGAATTTGAATATGATTGGAGGGCTACCGTTTCACCTCACAGTTAATTGATCGGTTACGATTCAGTTAGCAAAACTAATTCATGATTCTTGATCAGTTGGCATTTCAGTTGTTGAGGCATGTGTGAATAAAAGAAGATATGAGATGACTGTGCATGGTTGGTCGTTCTGAATGAAAAATGAGTTGAACTGTAAGAAAGGGAAAATTACAGTATGCACAGTGTGAGACCAACATTATGCGCAGTGTGAGATAAAACTCAGAGATGAGTAACATATGAGGAATAGATAGAAGCAAGAGCAGAATTGCAGAATAACTTGAAGCAGAGTAGAATTGCAGAATAACTTGAAGCAGAGTAGAATTGCAGAATAGACAGAGGAAGAGAAGAATTGCAGAACAGTCAGAAGCAGACCAAATTTACAGAATAGAGAAGAAGTGGTAAGAATCGATTTATCTGTGTTGTTGGTTATTCAATCATTTATTTATAATCAAGGAGGTAGGGTGGTGCTAGGGAGGACTTTTTTCATCAGAGTTTCAAGTGGGTTCTTAAACACAGGGAGTTATATCTTCCATCTAGTTGTAGCCAGAAAAACCAGGGTGGCAGGGTGGTGCAAGGGAGAACAATTGTTCTCTATTATACAGGTTGGTTCCTGTGTGACTAGAAGTTGGTGCTTCCATCCAGTTGGTCTTGGAACACTTAGGGAGTTTTTTCTTCCTTCTAGTGCGTGCTAGAGAAACCAAAGAGTTGGTACTCTCAAACAAGTTGGAGATTGTAAAACAGAGGTAGTAGCCTCACATTGAGTTGGTGCTCAATTATAGATGATGTACAAAACTTGAAAGACTCCCTATCATTTCGAAGAAGAAGAGGTTTTCTCCCTTTATGGGTTTCCTCATGAAAATTTGTCTCTATGTATATCTTATGTGTGAGTGATGCTCATTATTTATGTTATCCATATGTAGTATAATATTGATGGTCACTTGGAGAAAGATTAAAAATGGTTTAATTGAATTAAAAATGGTTTAATTGAATTAAAATTGTTTAAGAATAGTAACAACTGATTCATCCTTCCCCCTCTCAATTGTCTTAGTAATTTCAACAGGATGCAGGATCGAAGAGTTCATAGGGTTCCTAGATGGCTATTTCCTCTCAAACCCTCAAAGAAATTCTACAAATTACTCAAGCATTCAAATCCTAATTGTATGACACATTGGATGACTTTTTAGATGGCTTCAAAAATTACATCAATGATTGTTTTTGTAGTATTCAAGATTCATTGGATAACATGCAGGAGAGATTTATTATGGAGGAAAATGGGAATAAATATGATCAATAAATATATTCTTGGTATGATTTGGAGGTCGATTGCGATGATTGGTATATGGATAGTTGTCATTTTTGGGATGAAAACCATTTTCATATTTTATTTGATGACTATAATCCACCTTTTGTAGAGAGCATCAATGTGACAAATTGGGAGCCAAAGATTATTACCAATGTCCATTCTACATATTCTACAGTGGTATTATTCTTTCCAGATTCTGCTACGACCCTTTTCCACTATGTGGATGGATATTCTTATTTGGATCCACATGACATGTGTCAGTATTTGGAGAATAATTTTGAGTTGGTTATTGGATTCCAAAATCTTCCACAGGGAGTTCACATGAGCACTTGAACATGGGACCCAGGCTTACAATGGAGTTTGGACTATTTCAACATGGTGGCTTCCATTTCTCAATGGGACCCTGGTTATTTAGTCTACTTCAACACTATGGTCCACACTTATGCATGGGACCTTGGTATATGGTTGTACATTAAGCGTTGAGGACAACACTTTCATAAGGGGGATGGAATGTAAGGTAGCTAGAGAGGTATTGGGGGGGGCCAGAGGGCCCATAGTGATAATAGTGGAGGCCATTCAATGTAAGGTGGAATAGGTCCACTATATTACTAAATAAGGCCCACTATGGTAGTTAGATATAATAAATGGGTAGTTAGATATAATAAATGTAAGAGGAATTCTTAGAAGGTTCTACTTCTAGAAGATTCCTCCTCTAGAAATGTTCTTAGGCAATGGTAGCACTATATAAAGGGGTTTAAGCAATGCAATGAGACATGAAGAGAAGTATTGTATTATGAACTATAAATCAATAGGAGGATCCCCCCTTGAAGAGGCAAGTGAACATGAGAGGATCCATTCCATAATAGGATCCATTGTATGGTGTTTCCCTACCTCGGGGGTTTTCTTATAATAAAGTGTGGTTTATTCTATCTTTGTTTGTGGATCTATTGTGTATTCAGTATTTGTGGTGATTATATTTGTAGATCTATTCAGGTTCTTAACAATCCAAGTTTGAATGACTTCCTCGATCTCGAGCTACCTTCAGATGAGGCCATCCTAGAAGTCATGGATTTAATCAGTAACCCAAAGGAAGACATGCATAATTGATCATATATTACTCTTGATTTACAACAAATGAGAGGTGACATGATGAGCCTAGATTTAGGACGAGGGGGATTTTCTAGGTTATCTAATGAAATTCCAAGTCTTGACCAATTTGAGCCTTGTATTTGTTTGAAAAACTTGCTACCGAATTATCCACTCTTAACCATACTGAAGATGAGCATCTTGCACCTCATTTATGTCTTGAAAGGAAAAACCAAGGAGCTCTAATATTGCACGAGCCTACTCATCATGATTGTCTTCATGTAGTTCCTGGTAGTTTAGAAACATCTAAATTCTATCTTATGTGGCATGGCCCCAGCTTGGTGTGCCACATGATGCCGAAAATGGCCCATGATTTCATCAATGATGATAGGAATCATTGGCATGAGATAATTGGTTCACTTGTATGAGACATGAAACAATACAAAGCATAAAATATACAATTACCAAGTTATATATCTCATCAGTCACCTGTAGACACTAGATAATCATTAAAACCAATTTCTGTTGCATATTTAAAAAAAAAAAATGTATAGAAACAATTAATGTTTTATAACAACAATAGGTAAGAGCACCCAAAAAATTAGCAATTGTTCATAAGAGTTAATCCTTCAACAAGTGTAACATCCAATTTCTAAATAATGGTTTTGAGTGTATTTAGCGACAATATTAAGTAAGTATGCAACAATTAATTCAATCCTAATGGTTGTAGCAAAGATTTATAACAACGCAAATTATATTCACTTTTTTACTAGGGCTAGATTTAAAAAAGTTAGTCAAATCACTTTGAGAGAGAGAGAGGAGTAATAGTTCTAAGAATGTTTTCATCACCAAGAGAGATCAATACTAGTTCCATTGAATTTCTAGGGATATGGAGTCAAGCATGAAACACTTTGAAGAATGAATTATATGGTCAAGAAGAATGAAGTTTCAAAATTTAAGGGTCAACATATCTTGGGCCTTAGGACTAAAACTTTCAAGAAAAATTTTTCTAGTGTCCAACATCTCTTGGGCCCTAGATGCCATTTTCCTTCTTCTTGATTGTCTATTTCAAGGATAAAAAATGGACTAAGATCAAAACCCTAAGGTGAAAAGTCTCTTGGGCTTTGGGTCTTTGAATCCTAGAAAGAGACAAGGTCTCTTAATTATTTCATCAAAACTTGGACAAACAAAAGTATTGAAGGAGAGAAATCTTTATGTCTCCTTCCTAGGGTTTTTTTAGAACAAAGTAACATGCAACAAGATAGAAATTATCACATTATACCATGATAAAACACAATACTTTAAATAAATTACTTAATTATTAAATTCATCGTGCCAAGAGAAACCCTAGTTGCAACAAGATATAATCCAATAAATGGAAATCATACACAAAAAAACCTTCTCCAAAGGTGCACACTAGATCCAAGAAGACAAAGAGAGTAAAGAGGAACTTTTTCTAGAGCTCTGACTCACAAATGTGAGGCGATGTGATGATGAGAAAATGACATGAGTGCTATAATTATTTATATAAGGTAACCCTATAACTTTTATCCACATAATTGAGTAAAATGTAAACAACATATGCTAAAAGTGGAGCCGACCCCTCAAAATAGCCTCTACAAATGCTAAATCATGAAAATAATACAAGATATGGTCACACATGTGGTGATGTCAAGCCCTCAGGGGCATGGATAAGGCCTCGAAAGGCCACATGCCATCATCAAGGAGTGTAATCAAGGTGGAAATCATCATCAAGTGCCACATCACATCATGTGGTGTCCAAGTGGAAACAAACCCCAACATCTCCACCAAACCCTAGCATGACATCATCATCCAAAGGTCCAACATATAAGGTGTAAAGGATAACATCCAAGGTGGAGGAGGGAATATGTAATCTCTAAATGTCATCCAACCATCTACTAGTGCAACATCCTCTATCCAATTCATGATATTCTCTGGGGTGTAGAGCTGAGAGTGTGTGATTTCTTCCCATCTCTATGCCAGTGTGACCATGTCTAACAACTAAAAGCCCATATGTACATAATCCAAGGTAAAAAATGTGTGGGAGCCTAAATTTGAGTGTTTCGAGACATCCAATGCTTCAATGCTCTTCATCACACATGTGATAACCTGAAATAAAGGAAAAATGTCCCGGGTGAAAGCATGGGATGTCCTTCAAAGGACAATGTAAAGTGCATCCAAATCAAATCAAAGCATGAAATAAAGTAAAGACAATGTTCAAAAGATATTAAAGTCCTCAGATCATACAAAGTAAGCTGTTACTTAATATATAAACCACATAATAAATTCACATTAAGTATCCCTTTCAAATTTCACATTAGCTTAAGACTTTATTTCAGTTGGCAAGTTTGAATATGGGATGACCTTTATCATACCATATTAGGTGTGCCAACCAAAATAGTGAAAGAAAAGACCCAAGTAGAGGGATATGTCCAGAGGAAAGTAGGAAAGAAAAGAACCCTTCAAGAGTAAGTTTGATAGTGGTACATGTTGGGCTTACTTCATGGATTATGGTGTCATTTAATCCATTTCTATGAGCATATTTGTGGAGGGTGTGATTTATCTTGAGTTACCACTTTCTAATTGGTATGTTTTTCCAAACCCCTTAATATGCCATTTTATTGTCCTTTTTTCATATTTTCAAGTCCCCTTTATAAGCTTTTTTTATTGGGGAAATATCACTAGTATGGTGTGTTAGATCTCCCTAGGATCCACCTACCGATCCTAGACATACAATGGGGATAGAATTTTATGATTCTTCTATATCTAAGTAGATTTATTTCCTTTTAACCAAGAGGGGTGGTGACCATACCTTTCAATCGACAATTGTCCTCACGTATTTGATTGATGCAGCTCCTGAGATCCATATCCAACTCCTACAACCTGCTTCATGCACACAAGGAGACAGATAACTACCGATATACTTACTCTTATAGTATTAGTAAATCCAAATCTATCAGATATATCATGATCTATACCACATGCGATCATATACAAACATTTACAAATGAAATGTAAACAATTTTGGGGAAAACCAATGATCTATGCTTCTTAGAATAGGAGAATATCCTTTGTAATTTGGAAATATAACTCTACAAATGATTCTTCCTCCCATGCTCAAGACTTTCCTTCTTTATATAGATCCTTGGAATAGGATTGGGAGAGCTTCTAGATATTTTATAGAGCTCTAGATACTCGAATGATGTGAGTTCTAAGGCTCATGCCACAAAGATACAACTCATCCCTCTCTTATCTCTTCACAACTCCATGAATCTATAATTTTAGAAGGATCATCGCCTGTTGCACTATAAATGACAAGCAACTATCATCGTGCAATGTCTCCTACAGGTCCCATGATGACCCTAAAAAAAGTCCCAAATCTTGAGTACAAAATGTTCTCTGACTATCATCTTCCATTGGATTCCCTTATGGCCTTGTAGGGTGGAAATTAAGGGTATAAAAAATTCCCCCTAATGTGTGAGGTGAGGAAAGGAATGCATGGATGAAATACATTACAATAAAATAATTTCCATGTGAGGCAACATGAGGAGAGAGAAAATGAGTTCCAAAGGAATAAGAGTATCTGCAATCAAACACCAATGATGAATACATATATAGACCATCCCCTAGGTAGACATACTCAGACTCTGAAGAGTATCAAAACATGGCCACCAAAAAATACACCGTATATCCATTACATGAAATGCAAGACCATGGTAACGAAAGAATATATGGTGGATCCATGTCATCAATAAGATCCTAACCATGAGACAATACAATTTGCTTCTATGTCATTAATATAATCATAGCCACTAGAAAATACAATGTGGATCTATGACACAACATATATACATTAGGAAGACAATGAGAACTGAGGAAAGTGCCCCTAAAGTCTTCAAATTACTCATAGATAAGTGATATACTCCATCACAACTTTGGAGGGGATGCTGTAAATAAATGAGGTGTCCCTAAACCCAAGGTATTCATCCCAAATCCCAATGTTACAAATCTACATCATATGAATAGATGAGTTGATGTCAAGCATGGTAGAAACCGTCTAATTACTGGTCATTGATGTATACCATTAATAGGTGCGAGGGGACCCAATGATGATAAATATGGACCCCAAGGTACCTAGTACAATCTAATGAGTATGAATAGAGGATATGATGTCAAACACTTGTAGAATCATTCAATTAGGAGTCAATGATGTAAACCCACTATCGATTGTAAGGGGGCCTGCCACTGAGGATTGCAAGCTCCAAGGTACTAGCTAGTTTCTATATCCCCCATCTAGATAATGTGATGAAGTAGATAGGAAGAGATATGTCAAAGGAGGGCCTTAATGTTTCCCCCATCAATTGACATGAAATATACACAGAGAGATTATGTGAAGAGATTGTATCACAAAGTACAACTGACACAAATATGGTCGACTTAGAAATTCAAAAAAATAGCAAATGAATAACTTAGGCTTAAACTTCCCTTGAACATATAACACAATACAATGGTGAATTGGCAGCAAGACATAAGAGCTCGATGAATATAGTACAACAACGCATGAGGCATTGAAGCACTCTCCATTATGACCAGAAGAGTAGCTAGCTGGAGGAGTATCTATGAATCATATTACTAAGATGATCCATATGGATATCGGTGACCACCCACCTTTTCCAACTCGCTCAAAACAATTTTTTGGCAATTTTATCCATTTACTATTTTTAGCAATTTTAACTTTTGGGGCCATTTTGAGGGCCTAAATGAAGGTTTTTCGAGATCAAGCTTCTCAATGATAGCCAAAGGCATGATTGAGCCCCCAAAATGAATCTCCTCGATGATACCTTTCAAATGGTCTATCGTGCACCTAAAACAGAGATCGTTTTCAAAAGTTATGACCCTGGGAAGTTGATGTACTGACTTACCCAAACAGGGCCCACATGACTTTTGGCACTTCATCTCCCAGGGTTAGGTTTTTGGATGTATAGGGTTTTTGAAATTCCTGTTTATTGTAAAAAGGCCTTCAAAGCCTCATTGTAATCATATTCTTGTGAATGAGCACAACTGTCACATCTCTTCTCAGAGATAAGCCGCCACCATTCCAACAAGCTTGTTTTTCGCTGCATTTTATAGTTTCATCTTATTTCGTTATTGAATAGAAAACCATTTTTATTGTATCTTTGTTATTCCGTGTTAAGCATATTTTAATAATCTGTTATCATTTCATTTTGCTCATAAAATCCAGATCATAAGATGACTCCTAGGAAAGATAAAACCCAATTGTATGATGAGGAATCAAACATGTGCCATGTTCAAGGGCGACTCGAAAAACGTTGCCATTTTGAGAACATGCCAATGATGAAAAACCCCCACTCTTTTTTTTGTGTTTTTTGTCTTCTTCATGGTTTAATGAGCATGAAAGAAGGACAAAAGTATGTTTGGTACTATATTTTTCGTGTCCTTTTATGAGTCCTAAAAAGAGAGAAAAATGTACTCGATTGTATCTTTTTCATGTCCTTTTATGAGTCCGAAAAAGAGATAAAAGTATACTTATCTGGAGAGAATGAGTGGCTTAACAATGTGCTCCTATGTTCCAAGTGCATGAAATTGAACTAAGCAAGAGTAATGCAAATGGTACTGGCAAGTGAGATCCAATCTTAGCCATTTTTCTCTCCATGGGAATGTGGATGCAAAACATAGGACAAATAATGCAAGAGGAATATGGTCAAGGCTACTACAATAACAATAATAAGGATCTGGGCAAACAACAACACAATGACAAGAGGCATGACACAAGAAACAATTTCATAGGAAATCATCAAGCAACATGATTTTTTTTTGGAAACCCCCTTGAGATATGGATATAAAATAGATGAAGAGAGGAAAATGAGTCTCAATGTCAAGTCATCTTGGGACTACAGGAGGGCTGTCGGGCGTACGCGGAATTGCATCATGGGCACTGAATGGAAATTCAGGTGCTAACTAGGAATCCCATGAAGTGTAGGCACTATCAAATAGGTTATGACATGCAAATGGATCACTTGCCTAACGTTGTAACCTGATGGGATCAAACCTAAGGCATTGCAGGGAAAGAATGGATTATTAATAATGCAAGATAGTGAATGCAGGTAAAAACCTATCCTTATATTCTAGTTTGGAACATGTACCTCAAGTTTAGTGGAAGTCACCATCTTCATAAAAAAGTCCCTGTAATCATGTCAACACATGTAAACTAGATTCTAAAGGTTAAAACACAGTGAAATCTCAAAAAAGAAAATATTTTTGGATTTTTTTGGATATGATATATGCAAAACAAGAGAACTCACACCACACACATATTTACAAGATACTACATATATTGATGCTTTATGCTAAGTACATCCCATGGATAAGCTCATTCCAATTATACTTTTCATAATCGATGAAATCAAGAGCTGATGTAGGAATCATATGGCACACCATGTCGTGGCCACACCACATAGGAATGAAATTCTTCATACCAAGATACTCATGTTGAGTGCTTTCATGAGCTAGGATAGTGAACCATATTTATGAGAAAAACAAAATGAAAGAAAAAAATTATAATGTCAAAACAGAGACACACTAAAAAATAACAGATATATAATGAAACTTGGCTTCTATTAAATAAGAAATATGCTGAAAACTGTAAAATGAAAACTGAAAACAAGCTTGCTAGAATGGTGGCAACTTATCTCTGAGAAGAGATGTGACGGCTATGCTCATTCACAAGACGATGGGTACAACGAGGCTCTAAAGGAATTTTTAATATTTGTATGAATTACAAAACCCTAGACATCCAAAAAACCTAACCCTAGGGGATGAAGTGCCAAAAACCATGCAGGCCACATTGGGGTAAGTTAGTACATTAACTTCCCGGGGTCATAACTTTTGCATACAATCTCCATTTAGGGTGCACAATAACTTTTTGGAAAGGAATTGAAGAGGATATTCATTTAGGGGGATCAATACAAGCCTTTGGATATCATTTAGGTTCCTAATCGTGAAAAAAATGTCGCTTAGTCCTCTAAACTGGCCCCATAAGTTAAAAACTGCTAAAAATAGTAAATATCCAAAATTGCCAGAAAATTGTTTTGATCCAGTTAGAAAAGGTGTGTGGCCACCAATATCCACCTATATCAGATATATCCTTTATGATCCCAATAAATACATGAATGAGGTATGAAACACACATCTTCGATGGAAGGGGAAACAATAAATTTAGTGGCAAGTTCTAAAAAAAAAATCCAAGGTGGAAAAGTGATCTAGTTTTTTTCGGCATGAAATGAGAGCGGAGATATAATAAATAAATGTACAAAGATATATCATATATCCAATAATACAATAGATATATATCATATAAAAAATTATAAACACAGAGATATAGTAATACACAATTTCTATTAATGAGCGAAATGTACAAAATTGTAGAAATACAGAGTGAAAGACTAGCTAGAATGGTGACAACTTATCTCTGAGAAGAGATGTGATGGCTACACTCATTCACAAGAAGATGATTGTTACAATGAGGCTACAAATTAATTTTCAAAATAAATAAAATCCAAAACCCTAACCCTGGAAGATGAAAATCCAACAGTTTTGTGGACCCCATTTTGGGTAGTTTGGTGTATCAACTTCCTGGGGGCGTAACTTTGGCATACAATATCCGTTTGGGGTACATGATAGCTTGTTGGAAAGGTATAAATGAGGATATTAATTTTGAGGCACAAATCAAAGATTTTTTTTTTTTCATTAAGGTACCCGATCATGAAAAAATGTTGTTTTGACCCTCAAAATGGCCTCGAAAGTTTGGGACCCGAAAAATTGCTAAAAATAGTAAATTGCCAACAAACTATTTTGAGCCAGTTCGATTAGGCAATTGGCCACCGATATCCACCTGGATAAATGTTGTTGGGTATTTTACCCTACGGACTAATAAGCTAGGGTTCTAAGCCTATATGCAGATCATGACCCTTCAGATTTAACCTTTTAACCTTCTACCCAAAATCTCAACCCCTT
>JZKD02S1025619.1:838523-865316 GCA_000966675.3 Picea glauca
AGCAGTTTCCACATCTCAAGCCTTGAGGACAAGGCTGTTTTTAAGGGGGCGGACATGTTAAGGTCCTAACCTGCACATAGGTAGATCAATGTATTCGGATGTAATAAAGGTCAATTTTAATAAGACCTTTCAATAAAATAGAATAAGGCGGATGTAAGAAGACCTAATAGAAGATTCCGTTTCTAGAAGGATCTTCCTCTAGATGCTTCTTTTTAGTATAAATATGAGTCGAGGGTATGAGAACCCTAGCTTGGATATTATTGTAACAGAGCGCTGCTCATTTGGAGGTTGCCCCCTCGAAGAGGCCTGTGAACATTTCTATCTGATTCATAGTGCTATTTCTGTTGCTATTTCGTATATCATTTCTGTGTATTGTGAAGATTATGCTGGATATTTTACTGTTATTATGTTATTTTTAGCATTTCGTTTCTGTTCTGCATATTTTATATATCTGGTATCTTGCAGAAATTGCCAGGTCCTTCCTTTATTATTATCCATCAAATGAAGGGATACAACCTACAACAAAACCCGTTGTAACTTCCTCTTCTTTCTCTCATAGTCTCCTCTGTCAGAATACAATATTCACAATCAACCATAGTCACAATACATTTCCATCATAAAAGAGGGTTGCCTTCTAGGGAAAAAAACCCTAACATAATCTCTATCATTAGATCTGGGACCTTATAATGAATGGTCTAGATTTACAATGAAATTACAATATACATTTACAAGGTAATTTTTCCTTCAGGGGCTTCACTCCTGAACCCTCGTTGGGGGCTTGCTTTCCCCCAGATCCCCTAGCCGGGGGGATAGATCCCCCAGACCCCGCAGAGGGGGTACCCCCCCTCTGCACTCCCCCACGTGGAAGAGTGTACATACTTCTGGGGTGTAAATACTTCATGGGGTATAAACATGGTTAAAAGTAAAAGACCTTTGAATCAGGAAGATAATCAGGATCCACAACCAACAAAATGTACCCAAACATGCTAAAAGATCTAAACAGCTATATCTCATATCTAACATAATGATGCAATAACAAAATAATCAGAAGACAAGGAACACACCATCAATCACAAAAAACAATAAGATATATGTGGTTCACCCTCTCCCTAGGGCTACATCCACAGAAATGTGTTTCTTGATATTATAGGAAAACATACAGTTCTATCTGCGCTCTTAGCTTGTAGATCTCTCTCTTCTTCTTTCTTCCTCTCCCCTCCCTGTACAACCAACTGCAGGGTCGATCTTCACAGCCAAATGAAGATATTACAATACCATAAGGCTCTCACACTTAGCACTTCTCTTTCTCATAATACAATAATCACTCAACCAATAATAACCATCACAACAACAACAACCCACACTAACGAACTTCTCTTCTCCCATCTAGGTTCATATTTATATATTACAATATTTCTTGGACATCCTCAGGTTGAAACCTAGGTGTCAAAAACCCTACTTACGAAAACCCTAGGTCAACTTGACCCATGTTTTCTGGGCTTCGCCAACTTTTCCTTCCTTCTTTCTTGTGAGGTGCTCCAAAGCATCTATTGGTGGATTTTTCCACTCGCTGAGTTTTCCACTCTCTATCTTCCTTGCTGATCTGTTCTCCTCGATCTTCTGGTCCAACATCTCATCTTCCCTTGCTTCACTCCTTCTTTTGTTATTTTCTAACCACTTTGACTTGATCTCAGTCAGTCAGTCTTCTGCACAGTTCTCACTTCACCTTTTCTTTCGTAATCTTCGCTTTCTTCCATAACCAAGGGCCAACGGGCCCCTAACACTCACCTGTGACTCATATTGAGGCATTGTAAATCTGAATCTTCTATTTTCCTTTGACTTTATACTATGCAGCGTAACCTGTGCATGTTTCTCAATTCCTCCCCATTGTGTGCAGACTGTATTTTCTGTTTCTACGATGTTCACATTCCTAGGATCATCATCTTCATCGGCATTGATATTGTAACACCCTTGTAATTTTTGAAGAGGTGGAGTCCATTCATCCTCATATTTCTCTAGAGGGAGGCTAGGTACCTCCTCAAATAATTTCTATCTTACAACCTGTAAAGCTTGATCTACCATAGGGTATTGAATTTCCAATAAGAATGTGACTACAAAATTTTGATTCATACCTTGCCAATATGCAGTGGTGAGGCGTAGTTCTTCTTGAAGATACCAGTTGATAGGCATTGTATACAATGTGTTAATGAATTTATGCATCCACTACTCATGAGGAATGTTTCTCCAGGCTTCCTCAGAACTTCGCACATGGTCTTTCGGACAAATTTGACCTATGTATCTAGCTTCTCATCCTTGTATCTTATCTGAGAATCGTACTGTCATCAAAGTGCAACATTGCACCCAGTTCACAAAGTTATGCTTATGCGCTCCCCACCATCTTGTTGAAGTTTATTTCAAGGCATCATCCAGTGTCAATAGTCTCTATTGTACTGGCACAATTTCTTCAAATTCCGGTAAGAAAGTTTCTAAGTGATTCAAACCATAAAATGTGGGAAAATTACTTACTATCGTGTCGATCCAGCGAACTTCTCTGGTCAATATAGCACATCGCCACGCAAAAAATTCATACATTTTATTCCTCTAGTTTTCTAGTACTTCTTCCAAATATGATGAACATGCATTGTCACTTCACCATCTTAAATTCCCATTTGATGTAGAATTAATGTAATCATGTTGTTGTGTTGTCAATTTGTATATATTCTCTAGCTCATATGCGTGGTCTTCTTCTTTGATGGGCTCTATATATCTGTGACCTTCATCAGGATCCAAAGGTGTAATGACCCTAAGGCCATTGCCTTCAAATGTCATTCTTCTTTTCTTTAAGTCAATAATGGTAGAATTATTGAAGGCCTAATCAATTCCTAACAATGCGGGATAAGGATAGCTATCGTCAAATATCTCAATTACTTCAAAGTCTACAAACGTTCTGACCTCGTCGATGTCCACAGGGACATGTTTTAGTCTTCCAAAGGATCTCACAACCTGTTGATTAGCCATCCTAAGCATGATAGGGAAATATATCAACTTAGGTTTTCCCATCAGTGCCCTAGGTCTTCTTTGTCATGACATTGACCTTCGAACCTAAGTCGAGGACCACATAATCTCCAATCTGAGCATTTAGGTGTAGTTTTTTATTTGTCCTTATCTTTTTAGATACTTGATGTACTTCCCTACTCAATAAGGGATCTACCTTCCCTAACTCATACTGTTTGATTAAATTTTGCAGTTCTTGTACAACACTGTCATCCTTTATCAATTTAATGCAAGTACACAAGAATCCCATAAGCTTACTTACCTCTTTTCCTTCTCTGGGTGAAGAAGACTAATCAAATTCTAGAGGCATTCCACATTCTCTTACTTCTGGTTGAGCCTTTGATGAAGAAGCTTGATCTCTTTCGAATTCTTTTCTTTCCTCTTCAAATGTTTGTTTCTGTTTATTTGGATCAAACTCTTGTGTCTTCTCTACAACTTTCTTGACCCTTGATTCCTCTGTAATCTTCCCTAGGGTCACTTTGTCTTCTCTTATAGCAGTGCCTCCTCTAGTAATAACAATGACTCTGGGATCTACTCCATGAGGTTCTATTGAGATTAGTTTTACTTGTTGGTTTCCTCCTCGTCTCTCTTGAAGTTTTGATAACAACGTAGGACAATGTTCTATGACCTGTTCAAATGAGTTGCAGTAGCTGCAAGTGGTACAAGGGTTATGACACTCCCTTTCCAAGTGACCTAGTTGTGCTCAGTTATAGAAAATGATATGACCTCGACCTCGACCCATGCCTCTTCCTTGTCCTCTTCCTATGAATCCACCATGAGGGTTGAAGTTTCCTCTTCCTGGGGAATTAAACTGCGTATTATTTCCTTCCTGCTGCATCTCTCCTTGAATCCTATATGTATCCCTTGACCTTTCATGCAAGAGATCATAGAATCTACAGTCCTTCTCATCATGCCCCACAGATTTATATAATGTGTAGTAAAGATTTGTAGGTGTCTGAACATATTTTTGCATGTAATAACATTCACCAGGGCAATGTCTATTTCTACATACCTCACACCAAGGTAGAGTAACCTGCTTCAAAGGGATTGGAGCTCCAGAAGCCATGTATTCATGAAATAGGGACTGTTCTCCTTATTGTGACCTTCTGACTTGCATTTGATACACTAGATGTCTTCTCTTTTATATTTTCCCTTGTCTTTATTCATATCTTCAACCTGTAGAGATAAGCTAGTTAGATGACTCAAAATTTGATTCATACCTAAGCTAGACTCTCTCATAGGGGATTATTCTAGTTTCATGGAGATCTTTGGTGCCTCAGCCTACCAAGCAATATTCTACTACATCAGAGGGACTCTGATATGTGGTAGGAGGGCAGCAATGAACCATTCCTTATTCTTCTCATCTGGGATCTGAAAACTCAAACAACCTGTCAAGGTCTTAAACCTCTGATCAAATTACCAAATAGGTTCAACTACTTTCTTCTTGATTTCTTTCATCTTTGTAATTCACTATGATTATGACTTGGGTTTCTTGAATTCAACAATCAACGCAATCTTAATCTCATTCAACAGTTTCGGTTGTGCAACTCCTTAGACAAATTTCATGTACCAGCTCAGTGCGCGGTCTCTTAGGGTAGTACTAAATTGATCTCTCTTAATAACTTCATCGATGACATTCTTAATACTCCACACAACCTCACATAAAAACCAGCATTGATCAGTATCTTCAGATCCATCTCCCCTAAAGGTGGGTAACCTCATCTCATCTGCCATAGATCTTCCTAGTTTTCTTGACTGAGTATGTGCGGAACTGCTTGTAACAGTGCTCTGAGTACTCTGATAACTTTGACTACTCTGGTTACTTAATGTTGCTAAAACAATAGGAGGAGTAATAGTACTTACTTTGGTAGTTGGTACATTTCCTGAGGTTTCTGACTCTTCTCGACGAGCTTCTTCAGTCTTCCTTTCCTCTTCCCTAGAAGACTCTGAATGTTGCTTGTTCAATAACTCTTCTTCTTCTCCACTGTATAACCCTTCTTCTCATGCTAGTGGTTCATTATTATTCTCAAACAAGTTCACCAAAGGAACTTCTCTGAAGGTTCTCCAAATGTGTGTATGTCCAACCTCTGTGTTGTTGTCGTTGTTTGAATTCTTGAAAATTAGATTTTCAATCTGACCAACTACTATATCTTCAAGATGTTATTCTCATGCAATATCATCTTGATATTCAACTTCAAAAAGTGTAAAAAGTTTCCTCTCACCCCCTTAAAGAAATATCTCTCTGCTTGGCTATATGACTCTACTCTGTCAATTGAAAACTCGGTGATGTACCCTCCAATGGTTCTATCAAACTAATGATCTACTGCTCTGGACATAGGGTTATCAAATATCTTGACCTTCTTGATCATCGCCAATGTCCAAACCACATGTGTTCTAGATCTAATCTCAAACTGGGTATCTTCCAATCTAGATAACCACTTGTATAGCTCCTTATGAATTCCTCCAAAGAAAATCTCATGTATATCAGTAAAAATATACCTTCCCAACCGGTCTTTTTTGCTAAGATTAGGGTTCCTGTTTTGGGCTTCCGTGAAGTCATTCTCTTGTTCTTTTATCCACTTCTGAATATCTATATTCGATGGAAACCACATTGACATTCCCTCAAGAAGATCTCAGTCCTAACAACAGAACCATTTGTTGGGACATAGGGAAGACCCAAGGTTCAGTTCTAACAATGCACCAATAGGCCCTTTCGGCAAAACCTACGAGGAAGATGAAGTCTCACCTGAAGTAGCAATAGGGGTTTGTAGGACACAAGTGTCTACAACCAAAGGAAATGCAAAGTAGATCCAACACAATAGCACCACAACATCTAGATATAATTTACTAGCTTAAACCTAATTTGCACAATTATATCTCAGATCTAACACAATGATGCAATAACAGAATAATCAGAAGACAAGGAACACAACATCAATCACAGAAAACAACAATATATACGTGGTTCACCCTCTCCCTAGGGATACATCCACAAAACTATGTTCCCTGATATTATAGGAAAACATACAGTTCTATCTATGCTCTTAGCTTGCAAATATCTCTCTTCTTCTTTCTTCCTATTCCCTCCCTACGCACCCAGCTATAGGGTCAATCTTCGCACACAACTGAAGATCTTACAATACCAGAAGGCTCTCATAGTTATCACTTCTCTTTCTCACAATACAATAATCACTCAACCAATAATAACCATCACAACAACAACAACAACCCACACTGACAACCCCTCTTCTCCCATATAGGTTCTTATTTATACATTATAATCGCTCTCAGACATCCTTAGGTTGAAATCTAGGTGTCAAAAACCCAACTTACCAAAATCCTAGGTCAACTTGACCCACATTTTTTAGGATTCACCAGCCTGCTCTTCCTTCTTTCCCATGAGGTGGTCCAAAGCATCTATTGGTGTCTTTTTCCGCTCACTGAGTTGTCCACAATCTATCTTCCTTACTGATATGTTCTCCTTGATCTTCTTGTCCAATGACTCATCTTCCCTTATTGTGCTCCTTCTTTTATTCTTCTCTAACCACTTCGACCTGATCTTAGTCAGTGTGTCTTCCACGCAATTCACACTTCACCTTTTCTTTTGTAATCTTCACTTTCTTCCATAACCAAGATCCAACACTCCTCCAACAATATGTCCCAAGTAAACAAGTTGTTGGCATGTTCTATGGGAAAAGTGTGCTTGTTATTGATGGAAAGAACAACAACGACGATGGAAAACATGAACAACATAAGCACGGGAGGAGAAGCAAAAAATATGTAGAGATCCAATCTCATAAGGGAAAGCGTAGTACAAAAACATGATCAGAATCAAAATATCCACAGGACAAACCAAGGCCATTGAGAATTCAAATACCTAAATACCTGATAGCCGTTGGATCACTTTTGAGTGGAAGGAGAGGATATGATGAAAGATCTGAGATCTCAATCATCCGAGTTTCTGTCAACAGTCAGATTGAATTAATGGAAGGATAGGATAAGTGGGGAAAACCAATTGAGAATTCAATCATTTGAATATCCGTCAGTTGTCAGATCAAATTACATGAAGGATAGGATAAACGGTGCATAAGGTTTGAGAATTTGATTATCTGAATCTCTGTCAGCTGTCGGATCGAATTAAGTAGAAGGATAGGATAAGTAAATTTGGAGAGCCATTGGATTTAATCCAAGGCAAAGATGCATCACAGATAGATTGAACCGTTGATCTAATATCTTGATCAAATGAACATCATTCATTTCAGGCCTAAAGTTATGAGGATGTTACGCTCTAGAGAAATCACTTCAAGAATTTCAAGTTGAGATTTGAAATACCCAAATTCCGGAGAGTTGGAGAGCCGAAATACATTCTCGACCACCGGATCTTCCAAGATAGATCTCAATCGTCAGATCATCTGAAGAAGATCTCAAGCGTCAGATCATTTGAAGTGAATCTAGGCCATCTGATATAGAGCGTTAGATTGTCTGAAGTGAATTTGGGCCGTCTGATATAGAGCGTCAGTTTGATTTTTGAAATTACCGAAGACTGGAGACTCGGAAAGATGAAATAAATTCTTGACCGTCAGATCATTCGAAGTATATCGTAGTCATTAGATCATTCGAAGAAGATCTCAAGAGTCAAATCATCCAAGGTGAATCTGGGTCATCTGAACTAGAGTGTAAGTTTGAGTTTTGAATTTCTCAAAGCCCGGAGACCCAGAAATCCAAAATAAATTCCCGATCATCGGATGATACAAAGTAGATCACACTCATCATATCGTTCGAACATGATCTCAAGCGTCAGATTGCCCAAAGTAAATATAGGCCGTTTGATCCAGAAAAGATGTAGCGTAATCCTGTGGACTCTGGGTAAAGACTCGAAGTAAGCCTCAATCGTCCGATCCAAGAGGACATGTGGCAGTAATCCGCATACTTCGAGGGGAAGTAAAGTTTGAGACTTGATATTTCAAAAGTCCGAAGACCCGAAGGAGATCTTGACTATTGATGGAGAAAGGTGTCGTAGAACCATTGATCTGGTTGAAAGGTCAAATTCCTGATGTGGAGGTAGAGTTGTCGATTGAGAATGATAGGTGTCCATAGATCATCAACTCTAGAAGATTAACGTACGAAAGAAAGCAGGGTTTGAGATTTGAAATTCCTGAAGCCCGAATCATGAAATAAATCACAACCATTGATTTAAGAAGGTTAGATCTGATTCGCAGATCGTGAAAGAAAAAATTTGAATAGTCAGTTTAGGAGCACCATCAAGATAATCAGATCAACAGTCCCATCGCATTGCGGGGATTGAAGATGTGTGAACTTTAAAAATTTTAAGGCGAGTCGCAATCGAAACCATGATTTTGGAAAAAGGACACATGGAGGCTCGAGGTAAATTGCAGGGGAAAAAAGTAGTTTGATTCAAACCACCTTTGGAAACACTCACAATCGTGTGGTCACATGAGATCATCGCCCAAGGTCATATTGAGAAATGGATATAGTGCTCACTAAACTAATATTGAGAAGAACCTTTTGAATAGGCGTTTGGTCACCACCGGTGGTCACGTGAAGGAAGGGGCTTAGAAGCCAAAGAAGCCAAAAACAACTGACTGTAACTACTAGAGAAGACAAAAAGTTGTGACTGCCAAAGAAGCTAAAGAATCTCAGGATAACGCCTGCTAGTGATGAATAGGTTCATGATAATTTCCAGAGAAGCCAAAGAATCTTGGAATAATGGCCACTGATGATGAACAGATTCAGAATAACCACCAGAGAAGATGAAGATCTTGAATGATGATCAGGCAGAGGACTCGGCATGAGTAAGACATGAAGAACATAAAAGATAGTGTGCTTTTTCGATGGTTATGCATGTGGGTAGGAGGAGAAGCGGGGTAGTACTTGAAGTGGATATTAGAGGCGTAGTGTACATAATGTAGAGGCAACACATAGCATAAAATTCTAAAGAAAATAGGAACAATGTGGTGTTGTGTGGAGGAAGAAAAAGAGTAGAGAACAGAATCATAAAGATGCAGAAGCGGAACTGAACATAGAAGTTGAAGAAGGTAGAGGAGACATGGAGCTGTAACAGACCATATCAGAGATAGAACAAGTAAGTAAAGTTTTATATCTCATGGTGGTAGGGTGGTTCTAGGGAGGACTGTTGTCCTTAGAGTTTTAAGTGGGTTCTTGAAAACATAGAGTTGTTGTTTCCATCTATTTGTAGCCAGAAAAACCAGGGTGGTAGGGTGGTGCAAGGGAGAACCATTGTTCTCTGTTATACAGGTTGGTGCTTGTGTGATTAGAAGTTGATGCTTCCATCTAGTTGGTGTTGGAACACTCAGGGAGTTGGTGCTTCCTTCTAGTGGGTGCTAGAGAAACCAGAGAGTTGGTTCTCTCAGCAAGATGCAACTTGTAATATAGAGGTTGTAGCCTAATTTTGAGTTGGTTATCAAAGATAGATTATGTATAGAACATAAAAGAATGCCTATCATTATAAGAACAAGAGGTTTTCTCCCTTTATGGGTTTCCTCAAGAATATCTGTGTTGGACCTTGACCAAGTTTTGAAGAACCGTGGTCATGTTTGACCATTTTTGGGACTTCGACAGGCTAGTCGAAGACAGAGCGCAAGGTGAAGCGAAGATCGTGGGATCTCACCCCTTTTTAAGGGATTTTTGGGTTTAGGGTTTATGTAATGGGTATGGTATGTCATCCCATGGGTTTACCCATGTTTAGGCCAATTTTGTAATGTATAAATAGATATCTAGGTGATGTAAGAAGTACTAGACCTAGTAGAATCATCTTAGTGCAGATCTAGAGGCTTTGTGCATACTGTGTGTTAGGACTTGTAGAGCTAAGTGCAAGTGATTGTAAGAAGCTTGTGTGTAGACTATAGGAAGGATTTGTGCTTTGACCTAGCTAAGGGAACAAGGATCTGGCGAGGTGCACGCAGATCTCCTATCCTATGCGGAGTTGGTTTGTAGCTCTGTGCATGTAAGAAGATTGACAGAAGACAATAAAGAAGAAGAAGAATTGGTGGACGTAGCCCCACACTAGGGTGAACCACATATATCTTGTGTTGTGGTTGCTTTGTGCATTATGGTTGTTATGTTATTGATGTGATTTATTCTTAGTGTAGTAATATATGTTAGATTCTTTGGATATAGTAGCTTAGTTCTTAGTGATGCGAATGAATGCTATATCTGATCTATTTCTATGTGCTAAGTGCTTGGATGTGTTAGATCTTGTTGAATACTGCATTGTTCTGTAATTAGGTTTTCAAACTTTGATGTGAATAAGGGTTAATTACTAATGAATGTTAATTTCTAAGTGCTATGTTAAGTGTTGTAATCACAGATCTCCGTCCCAGCTAGGTTGTAGAAACTTGAGTCCAACAACCACCCCTACCTCTACCTCAGGTGAGACTTCATCTTCTTCACAGGTGTTACCTAAAGGGTCGATAGTTAGGGTTTTGTTGGTGCACTGTTGAAGCATTGAACCCTGGGTATTCCCCCGTGCCAACAAATGGTTCCCTTGTCGCGACTTGAAATTGTGATTGCTAGGAACTAAAGAAAAGAAAAATCTCTATGTGTAGATCTGTTGTTGTAGTGTGCAGTACTCTACTTGACTACGAAGCTCTGTGCGAAGAAAATAAGTTTGATCTAAAGAAAAGAGGTAAGATCTTAAATCTCTGTGCTTTGATAAAGGTAATATAAGTGAAAATTTTTGTTTCGAATGAATGGATCTAGGAATGCTTGATAGATTTTGTCCTAGTCTTAAAGCTAGGGAACAACTACAAGAAAGAAGATTTGATATTAGTAGATCTGATAGAAGTAGTGAATGCAAGACCCTAGAAATAAATGGATGCAGGACCCTAGAAATAATCTTTTGTAGGTTAGTTACTGTGATCCCAGTGCGTAGTATAGGAAAGGTTGGGGATCATTTAAAAGAAGGAGAGGATTAAAAATTTCTTATAGTTGCAGAAGACTAGGATATATTGCTAAGGAATTCCCTGGGAAAGATCCTAGTTGTCTTTGTTGTAAAGCTATGTATCATGAAGTTTTGGATTTCCCTAGAATGATTGCTAAAGTTGAAAAGATGAATATGAGACAAGAAAATTATTATAATTGGGACAAAGCCGCTCAATGCTCCTTTGAAGTGTTTAAATGTGCCCTTACGTCTACCCCTCTGCTTCGGCCACCCAATTATAATAAATATTTCTTATTGTACTTGGCCATTGTAGAGTTGACCATCGGTATGGTATTGGTTCAGGAGGATGATTTTCTCTTATAATATGTGATTTATTACCTAAGCCGAGGGTTGGTTGGAACAGAACTCAATTATTCCCACATTGAAAAACTTGTGTTGGCAGTAGTTCATGCTGTCCAATGGTTCTGTCATTACATCTTATTTCGAAAGACCACCTTCATTGCCATTATGAATCTGTTTCAATACGTGTTGACACGATGTGTGATCGGCGGAAATATTAGTAGATGGATAGTTATCCTCCAGGAATTCGACTTGGATTTTGTCTCGGTGAAATCCAAAAAGTCATTGGTCTTTGTGGAACTCATCTTAGAAATTTCGGTTGAATCAAGAGATGTTATACCCGAGGAGTCACCTATCAAAGGAGATATGTTTTTGATCGTGTCTTCGGACCCATGGTATGAAGATATACTAGTCTATCTCTAGACTTTGAAATTCCCTACCTCTGTTCTCATGATGAGCGTTGTCATATACACCATCAGGCCAAGAACTATCTCATCCTTGAGGACACTCTGTATCGTCAAGGTGTAGATTTCATCCTTCATCGGTGCCTCACTCATGAAGAGGTGGAAATCATGTGTAACAATTGCCACACTGGAGAATGTGGCGGTCACTTTTCTGGGTTGGAAATAGCCCAGAATATTCTATGATCCAGTTACTTTTGTCCAACGTTAATCAAAGATTGTATTGAATCAGTCTAGAAGTGTCACCCGTGTCAGATCTTCTCTCAGAAGATGAGGGTACACCCTACTCCCATGTTTCTCGTCATCACAGCTGGTCCCTTCACCAAGTTGGGGATTGATTACACTACATGAAACCCTCATTCCTCAAGGGGGAACCATTATATCATCATAGTAGTAAACTACTTCATGAAGTGGGTCAAAGCTATGCTTCCATTTAAATATGACGGAGAGACAACAACTCTCTTTTTGTTTAACTAGATAATAGCAAGGTTCGACATCCCGAGAGACATTGTCACTGACCATGGCAGTCACTTTCATAAAAAAATGATGTCCGAGTTAACATAAAATATTGGGTTGAGGATAGAACATTCATCACCCTACTACCCACAAGAAAATGGTCAGGTGAAAGTTGTGAATAAATCCCTTAAGACTATTTTACAATGAACGATCAATTCGACCAGGTCAAATTGGCATTTGATTTTGTACTCAACATTATGGGCCTACCGAATGTCTGTTAAGACTACAACTGGTTTCTCACCCTTTCAACTCGTTTATGGGATGGAAGCAGTCTTGCCTATAGAGTGGCATATCCCCTCTCTAAAGTTGGCAGTACAGTTATTTCCAGACACTTCACCACTTGAAGAGCGTTTATTATATCTTGAGCAGCTTGATGCAGCCTTGGTTAATGAGGCTCACAAACAAAAATTCAAGTGTCAATATGATTGGTCCGTCCTTCCTCAAATTTTATCTAAAGGGGACCTTGTCCTAGTCTATGACCAAGATAAGGATCCCCTAGGGGCAGGCAAGTTCAAGCCCATGTGGTTCGGACCTTTCATTGTGAAGGAGGTTCTAAAGAAGGGCGCTTATCGTTTGGTGGAATTTAATGGAAATGATTTGGAAGAGCCTAGAAATGGGCTCTACCTCAACAAGTATTACTCGTAGGTGGGTCACCTTGGGTGACTTCTTGTAACATATGTATAGTCTTATACATTTTTTTTTATCTTTTGTCTTTTTGGTTTTATGGACGTGTCATTTTTTATGTCATCTTTTTCACTGTGGTATATGTCAAGTGAATTAGAGGTGTTCATTGGGTTTTTGGATGGTTCTAGATGACACAATCGAAGGTTTTCTTCCATAGATTGGGTGATTTTCACACCTCAGGGCCAGTTGTTATCTTCAAGAGGTATCTGTTTAGGTGACGCCACAAAAAATGTCATTGAATACAACGTAGTCTTAGAGTTTCTTCATGATGCTTTGTCGTGTGGTATCTCTCACCTTTGGGTCTAATTAGATGCTCAGTTGGTTGTGTCTCAGTTAAATGGGGTTTACCACATTTATGATCCTACACTACATCGATGGTTCATTAGGGAACGTCTCTTAGAACGAAGCTTTGATTACATTACGTATATCCATGTTCCTAGGAGATTGAATAAAATCACAGATACTCTAGCTAATCATGTATTAGATTGGCATATTGCACACATGTAAGAAAAATCACACACACGCACATGTAAATACATTTGTAAAATAGATGTAATCCATAAGACATAAAAAGATGAAAAATATCCATATATATATAGAGTACATGGGTGGGCGCAAGCACCTAAAAATATATACAAAAATTTCTCTCGACATGTAAGTAGTCTATCCTAGCTAAGCTCGAGGCCTTTTGGCCCTACCATAACAACATTTGCCAAATGCTGGAAGAGCTGGACCCAGGTCCGTGGCACCCCAGCTACTTGAGGTTGCATCGATGGTGGGAGATCCTCGATCTCCACCATAGGGACTATACGAGTGAGCGTGGTAAGGTTCCACTCTACCTGTCTCAATACTCTCTCAGCCTCTCTAGTTGGAGGCCTCCCTGCTATTGTTGCTGGTTCGACGGCTCCAACTGGTCCTGCCTCTGGTCGAGGATGCCACCTAGTCTTTCAGAAGTCTGCTGGATGCACTGGTCCCACATTTGTACATAACAGATACGTAAGTGTCAGATACTCTGGTATACAAAAAAAAATGATATATATAAAAAAAGACATAAAAATTAAATAACTTTGAAAAGAAAACTTACCCATCTCTCCTCACTCCGCTCCGAGAGGTACAAGCATGTCAGGATATCTAGAAAAATTGATCCTGACATAAGGATAGTCCTCTATCGCTAGAATATGCCATGACCACCAGTCAAAAAACTTTTCATCAAAAGCCTCGATGGTCCTCCCTCCTCCCTGTCGCAGCAACAACGTCGCTCATATACATAGAGCTGGGAGAGAGGCCTTGTGCTCTCATATAGTCTCTCGAGAACTGAGACTAGGTACCCTCTCGAAGAAAAAGGAACACAAAAAAGTACCAAACCCAAAGTTATGGTTCTCCCATATTCAACACTCTGTTAGTTGTCTCTTCATGCAATCTAGCATAGTGGTACTCCAGTAAAAAATCCATGCATTTAAGCAATGTATCGCACAATGCATGTGCGCCCGGGAAGCCTGATGTAAAGCTATGGATCCAGTGATCTACCCAATAAGTAGAATTATCACTTTGAGTGATAGGTTGCTGATTTTATGGATAGGCACCTGAGAACCTACTTTTTCATTACCAACCTCGCAATGGGGTCCAATCAACTCCTCGATGTTGTGAAACCTGGGGGGAAAAGTACGCAAGTTGACTGGGTCCCCTCTCCTTGAGAGACCAGTCAAGAAGTAAATTTCCTCAGTCGTTGGATTCAACGACTGCCCCTCAAGCATAAATGCCTCTGTTTCAGGATGCCAATAATCTATCAGAGCATTTAGCAACCTGGGTTGTGCCCTCATAAATGGACACTGGAAGAACTTTAGAAAACCGCATTGTGAAAAAACAACGATAGCAGTAGGGTCCTCGGAGACCAAAAAATCAATGTCCTCATGCTCCCTCTCTCTCAAATGCACATACATCCTGAAAAATAACAAATGGATGGAGAGTTAACTCTTGCATTTTCATTTTTTTACTTAGTTGAGGTTGTACGTGGGCTATCTTGGGATAGTCGTGTGTGCACGCGTGTAGTTCATTTTTTTCCTGCGTGTACATGTGGGTTGTACTTGGAAAGTCCACATACATGCAGGTCTGACCTCTTTAAAGGTTAGTTCCCCCCCAAAACACAAAAACAAATGCAAAAATGAAAGATAGAAATGCAAGATAGGTTAGTGTGTACTTACTTGTTCCAAATGGAAGTTTGTTTCGTTCACTGAAGCTCCCAGAATCAACTATTTTGGCAAAGGGGTGTTTTTTTACTTTTGGTCAATTCTCAATTTACAATGGTGATAATGAGCTGCCAGCTTTCTATTTATAGACTCTTTGGCCCCTTTTTGTCATTTTTGGACTCTTTTGTCATTTTTTCTATCTTGAAAATCGTTCAGTATGGTTGTTGAGTTTCTTGGGAGATGTTACGATACATGTTACTTTGGGTATTGGGAAGTTTTTCGAGAGTTGGGTTAGTTATAAAGGTCTTTTGGTAAAAAAACATTTTTCCAACTTTGTGCATATAAGGTAGGATTCCACCTCCACTTGTTGCACCTCATTGTCTTTTTCTCTTTGCCATAGGATCGATCCCATCGAATTGCGACATGAAACCCTCACTCATATTCTAGAAGTGTCATAATTTAGTGGTAGAGCCTACCTTCACATGGATTCCCTAGGTAGATCCTGGTTGCATTTTGGTGTCCATGCCATCACTAATGATTATAGGCTCGGGAGTCCTTAATAGTTTTTCCTGATTACGAGTTTGAGCCTCATTTGCATGATTCATTATCACTCTTGACCTCACCCTCGAGACTCCCAAAACATTATGGGTCTTCTTTTAATCCATTTTCAGACCCTCTAAACATGAAAATATTGTCGAGTGATCTTGTTGACCTTCACACTCGCTAAACTGAAATTTGAAGGCACATCTGTCCAGCAGTAGTTTACCCCTTTTTCGGTCTGAATGGTCAAAAGTACAAATAATGGTATACTCTAGGAGCCTTGGTTCTCTAGAAGAATACTCTCAGGTATAATTTTACCCCTTTTTCGGGCCTGAGGGACTAAATATACAAAAAAGGAACCCCCACGGAGTCCATAGTTAAGCTCTTTTTAGACTCCCTAAAATTGAAAACATGGTCGAGTGACCTTGTTCCTTCAAACTTGTTAAATTGGTCCAGAAGAACATCCCTTACGAAGTCCATAGTTAAGCTCTTTTCAAACTCCTTAAATATGAAAATATTCCCGAGTGATATTGTCTTTATCACACTCATTAAAATGATTTTGAATAGACATCTGTACGGTGCTAGTTTATCCCTTTTTCGAACCGACTAGACTACCTTCGAAAAAGTTACCCCCATGGAGTCTTCTTTTATGTTTTTTCAGACTCTCTAAACATGAAAAACCATTGATATTACCTTCTCTGGTCTCATTAAAATTACATTGAAGGACGTTATCATTGTGTCTTATTAATTGCATTTGAACTCCTGTGTCTTTGGCCTAATTTTGGCTCCATGTTGCTCTCAACTGAACCATCTGAAGCATGCCTTATACGCAAGCCTTGTAGCACTTTGCTTCTACATCTTGACACCTTGACCCATGGAGGATTTTTTTCAAGTGCCCTATTCCTGCATATGTCCCCTTACTCTGAGCATCAAATTGTTCCTTGCACTTGGAACTAGTATGTCTGTGACACTCGATCCTGCTTTGTAACATAGCATTCTTTATTCTTTTTCAAGCTTCCCAAAATTATTGAAAAAGACAAAAAAAATACAATATACCCCAAAAAGAGGAAGGGAAAAGTATTTTCTTTTTGTTGACAGCACAATGAGTCGCCCTTGGAAAAATCACATCCTCTCATTTGTTTGTCAAGCCCTAGGATTCAATATGACCTTAGGAAGTTGTTCTCGCTACATAGAGCTATGTCCTCCTTTGTTTGGTTACCCTTCCAAACATATGGAGAGTTTGCATTTCCTCTTTCATCGTGAACTTATGTCAATTCCATGCTACTTGAGTCTCATCTTATGTCATGCTTTTTTCCAAGGAAGTCTTACTAAACTTGATTCAACCCTTTTGCAGTTTGTCTCTTGTCCTCATGACCGACCATCCCGAAAGACCAATCAAGTCCTTGTTCAAAATCAATGAAGTTCTCTGCACTGATCACCAAGATCCTCTGACGAGCCATCGAAGACCTCTGGGTAGTGAAGTTATACACTGATATTACACTCCTACATGATTTTGGAAGATTTTGAAGTTGTTTCTCGAGCTCTGAAGACCTCATCTCCAGCCATCAGGCGTCATTGACTTCTTGAAGATGGATACCATACATGTATATCTTTTGATTTTTAGATGTATATCCGTTGTGTACTTCTCATGGCTACACTTTATATAGTTCTATGACATGGATCTGAAGTGTATTTGATTGGAAACCATGATTTTATTTCATCCCGAGCATGGGTATGCCTACCTCAGTGAGACAAATTGTTATTTTTTGCAGATGGCACCTCCTGAACTCTGGTCCCTAGGCTCCCTCGCTTCGTACATTGGTGAAAATTTGTAATGTATTTTGGCCATCAGATGCTCTTTTGACCTCACACATTAGGGGATATCTGTTATAACCCTAATTTGTACCAGACATGCATACCTAGCATTAGGCCATCTGACTTGCTATCTTTTCCAAGCCATCACTGAACAAGATCTTATAAAAATCATTGTTTTGAAGATGTATGTGCCCTGCACCACTAATGCCCACGTACACACACCTTTTGACTCACTACATCCCACGTACACTCACATAATATCGCTAAAAATGGAAATTTGCATAGGATATTGGTTTTCGATCTGTTACTTAATCGTTTGACTACCCATATCTAGTCACCCCAAACATTACTATCTCTTCTAGACTATAAAAGAGGGGGTTGGGGTCCCATTGCAAAGGGAATCATGAGAGAATAGAAACTCTGCCCATTTTTTCCCCTTTGCCCCATTTGTTTGTAGCCACATTGTGAGTTTGAGCTAGAATTCCCTTTTCCTCCATTGCAAGTCATTGCCATTTCCCTAGAGAGAACTAAAGAGGAGAAGGATATGTGGAAGAAGTTGATGCATTGTGAAGAGGATCCCAAGACCGAGTTCGAGGAGAAGTGATGGTCTCATGTTGTAAGTGAATTTTGTGAGATTAATATAAAGAAGTACTTTTTCTGTCCCGCCAAATGATGTCTTAAACTTATATTATTTGTTTACATCTCTTGTTTATGATGTCTAACCCACTAATGTATATGTAGAATGCATGCTTGTAGTTTTTTGTTTGTCTTTTGGTGAATGAAGGTCAGCCTTGGGAGGAGACTTGTAGTTAGGAAACAACTAAGCACAAAGGGATCGACACCAGACACAGAGTTTAAGGTATGCCTACCAGATCCCTATACCCTGTATTTTATCTATGATTGTGGGGTAATGTTAGGATAGTTGATAAAAAGTAGGAGACTTTAGACGGTTAACTCTACCTACATTTTAGAACCCTGGTGTAGTCCGTAGAGGGGTATTCATGCTATAGCACTTTATTACATGGAGATATATTATTATACCTACGTGAGGGGTTAGGGAGGTTAGGTCCCTAACATTTGGTTTCAAGGATGGTTTGTTTTCTTATGGTTCCAAGACTAAGGCTTAATCAAAGAACACAATGAACTGTGCTTTAATTTCCAACATTAGATCAACCTATGGTTAATCCCAACACACATTCAATTCTAATTATGGGTTGAAAGGTATACTATTTCAATTCAAATTGAATACAAGAATGCTCATACACATCCAGATCACCATCAAGTGCATAGAGAATATTCCACAAATCGAGCAACAACTTCAACCAAGAACATAGTTAAATGTTGTGTGTATAAACTAAACTTCAGTGCCATGTATATGAATTTTCCAATGAATGTTATAGGAAACAATACTCAAACCAAAAGTGTACAATTTCAATGGAAGGGAATGCATAATGGGTGTAAATCCTCCCACTAAATAAAATTAATTCTTTCAAAGCCTACAACAAACATTTCCAACAGTTTCTGTGATCATTGGATCTATCCATGAAACCATCGGATTCAAAGAATTCTAGAGAAAATTGATAAGCAATTCCCACTAGAAGCATGACACTAATGAGCTTGGTTATAAAGAGGGAAATTGAGCACTAAAGAGACAAAGTGATGAGAAAGTAATTGAGAATTTGAAAATGAACATGTGCTGAAGCAAATTGCTTGCACAAGTGACACAACACATGAAAGGGCCTTTTTAGATACATGAATCCCCTCATATTTTTGATGACTTGTGATAATTTTGGACAGTTGGGCGTTGTTTTTTCCATCAATTCATAATCGAACATAGAGATTCCTAAGAGCAAGTTCCCCCCTGCTACATTCTTACACCGTTTTTCTCCCTCGAATGCAAATCTCATTGATTAGTTATCTTTTATATTAGAGCATACATACATGACACAGGAAATTTTGGGAGGCAATATGCAAAACTTGAGTGACATACATGAATTAAGCTCCTTTCACCATGTAGAAATATGAAGCCATCTAATCATGTAGCAAATTTTCTTCCAATTGTAAAAGATTAGTGATATAGAAAATTAAAGTTCTCATTTCACTGTAGAAATGTGATAGAATTTTTTATGATCTCTGTCAATTCAAAATTGATAAAAAATAGATATAAGCATTGTTCCACAATGCAATATCCTTGGACATGGTAAAAGTCTACTTATACTTGAAATTTATACCAATATTTTTTATTAAATTTATGACAATAAAAGAGTATATATTTACTACAAAATAAGCTAATAAAAATACATAGATTATACTCAATCAAATTCAATTTAGATAATATATTATACACAAACAATTTATTTTTAATTACAGATTCAATATTTTGCTTTACAATCTGTAATCTCATATTTTGAGAAACATAAGAACATCTAAATTGATTTGAACCCCTTTAGTGAGGTAATAGTATTTTTTAAAGATTCACATATTATATCTGTATATTATTTAATTTAAAAAAATCATACATATAAATATATAAACAAATATTCAATAAAAACAATATAATTTACTATTAAAACTTGTAAATTGTTAATGAATAATAATATTCATGTAAAAAATAACAATTTTTTAATCAATTACCAATTTTAATAGTTATATTACCAATTTTAATAGTTATAAAAGAGTAAATTAATTTTTTTTTAAGTAATTATTTAACTATAAAAAAATACTTTTTATTTTTTATAGCATAAATATTACTCATATTACTTAAAAAAAACTAATCATACTCTTTCATCCCATCCCATGGAAAGTGAATCTTATTTATTTATTATTAAAAAACAAATTTTAATAAATTTATTAAAAAAAAACCTAATTATACTCTTTCATCCCATCACATGGAAAGTAAATCTTATTTATTTATTATTAAAAAATAAATTTATTAAAATTAAAATTTATTTATTATTAAAAAATAAATGTATTAAAGTTATTTCAAAACATCGAATGTAAAGAGTTTTCTTTAGAATGAATCAAATATGAACTAAAACAAAGTAAATTATTTCATAAAAATATTATTTACTATTAAGAATCTAATCAATATGATTATGAGTTTCATTGTAATTCTACATTTAAATTATGATCAAGTTTTGAAATTTAAGTAGTATTTTTTTTTTAAGTTATAGAATTTGTTAATTTTAAAATATTAAATAATGGGTTTTTCTTTGTTTTCTAATTTATGGAGAAATTTGAAAAACAAGTTGTTGATTCCTATCTTTTAAAGTAAAAAATTGAAAAAAATATGATGATGATACCCATTTAATTTGGCCATATGGAATATGGAATAGATAGTTTAACAAGATTCTTTGAACATCTAAACAACCAAATTGAAAGCATAAAGTTCACCATGAAACTTGAAAAACAAGTTGTTGATTCCTATCTTTTAAAGTAAAAAATGTGAAAAAAATATGTTGACGATACCCATTTAATTTGACCATATAAAATAGATAGTTTAACAAGATTCTTTGAACATCTAAACAACCAAATTGAAAGCATAAAGTTCACCATGAAACTAGAAGAAAATAAAAACATATTTTGTTTTTTTAAATGTTTTAATAACCAAAAAAGAGGACACATATTTATTATGACAAGTATATCTAAAAACTAATAATAAAAAAGGAGGACAAATCTTGATCACATCAAGTGTATGGAAAAATGACTCATACATATCGTTACTTGCACATAAACTCTTGTCATCACCCAACTAAAAAATGGGGTATCATGAATACACAGGTGACTCGATCTTTCAGAATATCAGATAAAGAACAAGTTGAGAAAGAATTTAAGTACCTTATTCAAAACAAGTGGGTATAATAAGAAAGAATTTTGTAGGACTCTTTTAAAAATAAAGAGGATACTTGTACAAAACTATTGATGAAAATAAGGAAGAGAAATCTATAAGCCTTCCCTACATAAAAGGTACAAAATTGAAAAGATTATGAAGAAGGGAAACATTAAGGTCTCTTTTTTTCTCACTAACACTATAAAGAATTTATTCAATTATGCAAAATATAATATTGACCTAGAAAACAAAAAGGTGTATACTCAATCCCATGCTCTCGCTACAAACAATACATTGGTTATGCCAAACCCGGAGACCAGAGACCCCGAGACATAACTAGACTAATCAGTTGTGGTTAAACACTCCCATGCAAGAATGGATCACTATGGAAAATGAAAAATATGGGAAGCCTTGAAAATTGAATTAAATGAAAAAAAAAATGATGGTCTAAAACTAAACAAGATGTGGAAGCATGTCCTTCAAAAACTAAACTAAAATAATAATAATAATAATAATAATAATAATAAACATCTTTAAAAGAAAATTATTACTATTAATATATTAATAAACAAACCATTTACTTCAAGCCAAAAAAATCATGATTGTTGAAATGGTGACAAAAAATCCCCACAGGATGTGGATCTCGATCCTATTATTCATATTTTGGTTGAGATAAGGAAACCTAAGTTAGAATGTACAATTAATGAATTAGTTTCATTGTAACCGTGGGAGAAGTTGTTTAAATATGTGTGTCTGAGAGACAAATATTGAGCCAAGGGCTTCAATCCCTCTCTAGGCTGTTGGTTGTAATCTCCAATTGTTGAACAATAAGAATGTCATTTCCATTGTCTCGAGGATGTTTCCCTCATGAGGTGAAGGGGGGTTTTACCACATAAATCATGTTGTCTGTGTATGTTTTATCTATGATTTTTTGTTGTGTGTTTATGATCTATGTGGGTAAATGGTCTAACAAATGGTATCAGAGCAATGTTGGAGGCTGTAGAGAACGATATCACTGAAAAAGAGTTATCGCCATGTCTACCGAGATGAGGGAGAGAAATTTTTCACGGGTCTATAACTATGTGAGGAGCAATATTATAGTGAAAAAGGGGAGCATCATCGTTTTAGTTCAACGTTGGTCACTCTACCTACAAGGAATGTTGATATTTACTTCAACATTGGGTTATCTACCTAAGAAAGCACCAATCTGATTTCTTATTGTGGGAGCGCTGCCTCCAAGCCAACATTAGGCTCCTCTAATGGAGGGAGTGTCGATTTCAAGGGATACTTGCAAAATTTAAGATTTTGTTAGCACTCTGTAATTTTTTTTCGGCTAAATAGAAAAATGACATAGGTAACTGTTTCAACCTACTTTAGAGATGAAGAACTAGCCTGCTCAACTCAGATAGGGCTCTCTCGTGTCACTTGATATTTATTTGATAATCAGTGGCTATATTTAGTTTGTTTTGGGGGTTTTTATAAAGTTGTTGGCCAAGAAGAGGAGGGACACTTAGGGCTATGGAGTCAAAATTCTGAAAATGAATGTAAACATTGACTGGACAATATAACTCTCCAGAGGATAAAGGCTAAATGAGACAATGAAGCTAAGTTGTAAATAATATTTGCAGAGTGTAAGAGGAAAGGGGAAAAACAAGTAACTGCATCAGAGCATTAATAAAATGAATTCTGAATTAGCTAGGAAGAAATACACGCAGTTTAAATTGTTTTAGCTGAGAGCATCAAGGGATGAATTTTGGGCTTTTAACTATCCAATTTAAACAGACTAAAATTTAAATGGAATTAATGAACACAGGAGATACAAACAATGAAGGATGACAAAACTCATTTCATAGCCATTAGAATATTTTCATAAACAGTTCAAAATGCTTCTGCATATGTATTCAATTCAGTCCCCAAAAAATTACAATAGAGTCCAGAACCACCAGAATTGTTCCCTTGCACTTCTGCGCACCATTAATACACTTAGAAACTCTAATACTTATACAATTCGAGTTCCTTCAGTGTGCAACCAGTTACAATAATGGAAATGAAACATTTCAGCTTCTACAATGATTACAAATGAAAGTTTTCAAAAAAATGTTTCATGATTCCTGCAAATTCCTCTGATGCTCCAACTCCTTCCTCTGCCACGTTCTCCTTGAAATGTCACTCATACTCTTTCAATTATAATTGCATTTATCCATCTTCTCATTAAACATTTGGGAATAATATATTTGAAATAAAAATAATTCCCAAATACTTTCTATCCTGTAGAATTAAATTTCCATAATTTAATTCATGCTCGTGGTCTTTAAAACCATGTCTTGTTTTGCCCAATTCACCATTTCACTGTAAAAAACATTTACTATTACCATTTCACTATAAAAAACATTTACTGTGTAATGTTTTTTCAATTTACCATTTCACTGTGGAAAAAAATTTACTGTGTGTTTTTTCGAGTTTACCATCTTTGGTAAAATACCTTTTATCTTCTTCTTTGGATAAAGAATTATCCAAGTCTTCATTCATGTGCATCTTCCCATTTAAATATTTTTCATGGAAATAAACATTAATTCCTTTAATTTGTAAAACATGAATCTTGCCTCCGTAAAACCTTTTCACCGTGAGGAGGAATTTCATTTATTAGAAATTCCATATTTGTTGTTGAAATGAACTCCTAGAAAAATGTCTCACATTAAAAATATGCTAAATGGTGCATTTATGACATCAGACCTCCGATGTGATCCACATAAAAACACGTGTCCACCAAATAAACCTTGGTATTTTTTCTTGGCCCACCTTCACATAATTAACCTCCTCACTACTTGAATCCTTGATATGTATGTGAGTCCTCCATCCAACCTTTGACTTTTCCACATTATAAATTGAGATTCGTGCCCATGATTTGACGTGATTCCATAAATTAAATATTGGATTAAATTTTAATATAAATATTTTAATATAAAAATATTTATATTAATAATAATAAACCATTTTTCTATTTTCTAAGGACTTTGGGTAGATGAGGCTTAACAAATGACTTTGTGGATAGGATAAGGGTGCTTAATAAAAGGAATATTTTTTATTTTCAACGAGAATATGAAAATAAGGGAAAAAATGAATGAAGTGATGGAACTAAGGGATTTAGATAAGCGTTAAGGCTAGGTATAGGTTTGGAATATTCGCCAATTTTTTTAACTCATGGAGGACATGAATATTTTGGATGATTAGTTGAGTGAAGGATTTAGGTGATGGTAGCTTGACGGAGATGGTGAAAAAGTTTGAAAATCTAAGTGGAAAAATAACACAAGGACAAGATGCATTGGGAAAAATTATTGCAAATTAGCAGGTGATCTATGGTCCACCGAGTCTCATCAAATTTCGATATCGGGGGTTGGAAAAAATGGTTTTGGGTATACCGATTTTCACCCCGATGTGCCTCTGAGGGTGCCACACGTCCACAAATGAAACCACGATAGTTTTCTGCGGCCCGCCTTCGCATAATTAAACTTCGTGCTATTTCTCCAGCCGATATGTGCCTTAGCCGTTGATCTGGGCCATTTCAATATCGATGGTCCACTGAGTCCTACCTTTCGTGCCTCTGCTATATTTTTCCTCATGCCTCCATATAAGACCTTATCCTCCAAACTATCACACTTCCATAGTGATGTATCTTTTCGCTAAATCTCTGAAACTTGGATCCTGATCTAAAAATTGTTATGATGATAACATAGGCTCCAACTGGGGATGCTATCCTCCTTGCGAGGTAGCAAAGAACTATAGACCCGATGCTTGATCCATTGGGCTTCTCCCAAAGCATGTGGGTGTACCCTGCTCCGACTTGTCACCAGTGTCTGCTGAAAACCAAAATCTGCACACTGCTCTCAACTGGATACTGAACACTAAATACACTGCTAAAATATGACTATACACACTACTGGAAATCAAAACTGAAAAATGCTTGACCAACAAGCTTATTTTCACACTCTTATTGATCTGAAAACAGATCCAGAAGCCTGATAGGGCTTGAAAAATGCTCAAAAATGAAGGTGCTCGGATTGTGATGAAACCTATGCCATTGCGTCCATCTCGTCGTCCTGATTCCAGTGGTATAATTTTTTATGTAAAACGGAGTCCGTATGGCGAAGATATCGCGTTCTGTCCGAAAAGTCAAACAGGCAAAATTTGGAGCTGACTGGGCAGGTCGTACTACCACGTGGCAGGCCGTACAGTGCTGATGTGGTAGGGCCATACCGATGATGTGGCAGATCGTACAGAAGGACACATGGTGTCACCAGGATGCGCCACGTGTCACACGGATTTGGCATTTTCAGGGTTCGATTGGGCCAGTAAAAATGTGACACGTGTCACCATTCACAGGGTGACACGTGGCAGGATGACGTCAGCATTGACGTGGCAACCGTACGATGACGTGGGCTAATCGGCGTTTGACACGTGGCATGACGTGGGAGGTCCATACATGGGACACGTGGCAGCATCAGGGAGTGCCACGTGGCATGCTGATTTGACACTTTTGGCATGCGATCGGGCCAATATCGAGGTGACACGTGTCACCACTCACAGGGTGACACGTGGCACTAGGTGACGTCATCAGATGACGTGGCTGTACGACAGATCGACAGTTGGCAGTACGGTGGTTTACGTGTCAGACAGGTGTACCAATCAAAAGATAACACGTGTTAAGTTCTGGTTGGTGAAAAAAGGGTGCCACGTGGCCCACTCAGGGGCAGCCACATGGCACCCCATTGTTGGTGGCTGTATACGTTGTCGGCGAGTTTTGTTGTATGGTTGGCCCGGGGTTCGGTCACATGCCGCATGACCGGGGGCCTATCCCCTTTGTAACCGCAGCGGGTGTAACCGTTATGACCTGGCCATATGGCTAGGCATAGGACCCAGGGGCTGAAGCAATAAAAGCGCGAGGTTTCGTTTCAAAGGTTGGCCCGTGGGCCTATCACAACAACATGCGACCAACACTTAACGCCGGAGGAACGGAGCTAACCACCGAAGGGGCGCGGATAGTTACAGCTGTTAAGCCAACGGGTCACATGGTATGCCGATAGAACTGGGAGCCGACCCAATGGGCGCACGGGCGTTATAACACATAAGCCACGGTTCAAACAGTCGTGATATGACCGGGTACTAGCGTGAACTTTGCCATGTGACCGAGAATTGGGGACAGGTGCGAGATAGGGGTGGCCCGCGCTATAGCGCGTGGCCACATGCATGGCCATACGACCGAACAAAGGGGGCCGCACCCAATATTTGGGGGCTAAAAGCCCAAAAGCATTTATAAAGTGGGTTTTTCATAAAGATTTTGGTTTTTTAGTTATAATAATGCCTATTATTAGCAGTTTGACTCCATTTTTGGGGGATATTGGGCATTTTTGGAGGCCAGATTCTTGGAGGAAGTTGGGGATGTGAAACCAA
>JZKD02S1025619.1:871237-885221 GCA_000966675.3 Picea glauca
AAAAAAAAACGTTTCATGGTCCCTGCAGATTCCCCTGAGACTCCAGCTCCTTCCTCTGCCACATTCTCCTTGAAATGTCACTCATACTCTTTCAAATATAATTGCATTGATCTATATTCTCATTAAACATTTGGGAATAATATATTTGAAATAAAAATAATTCCCAAATATTTTCTATCCTGTAGAATTAAATTTCCATAATTTAATTCATGTCTGTGGTCTTTAAAACCATGTCTTGTTTGGCCCAATTCACCATTTCACTGTATAAAACATTTACTATTACCATTTCACTATAAAAAAATTTACTGTGTAATGTTTTTCAAATTTACTGGAAAAACATTTACTGTGTAATGTTTTTCCAATTTACTGTCTTCCTTTTATCTTCTTCTTTTGATAAAGAATTATCCAAGTCTTCGTTCACGTGCATCTTTCCATTTAAATATTTTTCATGGAAATAAAAATTAATTCCTTTAATTTGTAAAACTTGAATCTTGCCTCCGTAAAACCTTTTCACCGCGAGGAAGAATTTCATTTATTAGAAATTCCGTATTTGTTGTTGAAATGCACTCCTGGAAAAATGTCGCACATTAAACATATGATAAACGATGCATTTATTACATCGAGATTTGGCTAGAGTGGTTTAATCCAAACTTTTTTTACCTCAAATGTGCTCCACGTAAAAACACTTGTCCACCAAATAAACCACGATAGTTTTTCCTGACCTGCCTTCACATAATTAACCTCCTCACTACTTCAATCCCTGATATGCATGTGCGCCCTCCATACAAACTTTGAATTTTCCACATTATAAATTGAGATTCATGCCCATGATTTGATGTGATTCCATAAATTAAATATTGGATTAAATATTAATATAAATATTTTAATATAAAAATATTATATTAATAATAATAAACCATTTTTCAATTTTCTAAGGACTTTGGCATATGAAGCTTAACAAATGACTTTGTGGATAGGATAAGGGTGCTCAATAAAAGGAATAATTTTTATTTTCAACGGGAATATGAAAATAGGGGTAAAAATGAATGAAGTGATGGAACTAAGGGATTTAGATAAGCGTTAAGGCTAGGTATAGGTTTGGAATATTCACCAAATTTTTTAACTCATGGAGGACATGACTATTTTGGATGATCAGTTGAGTGAAGGATTTAGGTGATGGTAGCTTGACGGAGCTGGTGAAAAAGTTTGAAAATCTGAGTGGAAAAATAACACAAGGACAAGATGCATTGGGAAAAATTGATGCAAATTAGCAGGTGTTCTACTGTCCACAAAGTCTCATCAACTTTCGATATCGGGAGTTCAAAAAAATGGTTTTGGGTAGACCGCTTTTCACCTGATGTGCCTCTAAGGGTGCCACACGTCAATGAATGATAGTTTTCCCTAGCCCACCGTCACATAATTAAACTTTGTGCTATTTTTCCATCCGATATGAGCCTTAGTCATTGATCTGGGCCGTTTCAAGATTGAAGGTCCTTTGAGCCCTACCTTTCGAGCCTCCACTATATTTATCCTCATGCCTCCATATAAGACCTTATCCTCCAAACTATCTGTTACACGTCAAAATTACTCAGTTGGATAAGTGTCGCATATTCCTCTCAATTGTCGTAAGTGTCGCATCTTCCTTACAACTTTCGCAAGTGTCACAAGTTGGTCACAAGTGTCGCAAATAATGTTCGAGCATACTGCCATGCCGACGACACTAAGGAAACACTTGGAACATCTCATGTGCTTGATTTGAAGAAGGAGAACTGGTTTACTGAAGTCAAATAACTCTTGACACCTGAAGAGAGCTCTAAAATAAAGGTTCTGAGGGGGAGCGCTCCCCTATATCATCTTTAGGAGCGCTGGCGCTCCCCTACAAGGCTTCAGGGAGCGTTATAACGCTCCCCTACCCCCTCTGAAGGAGAGCTACTAACCTTGAGAGCGCTGGTGCTGCCCTAAAGTTCATCACGGAGCACTACAATGCTCTTATGCCCCTTCTAAGGGAGCGCTGCCTAATCTGAGGTAGTAGTTGGCCCATTGAGGAGAATAAGGGGAGGATATTTCGATATTAGGAGGCAGTTGTATTTGAATTCTTGGTTTCATCAAGAGATCCCTGATCTGAGGAGGAAGTTCCCAACTTGTTCTAAAGATAACTCAAGAGGTTAAGCTCCTCTTAACCTATATAAACAGGCTCTATGATGGTGGAAAAGGGGGAAAGAACTGTTGGTATGAAACTTATGATCTTGGAGAAAACACATAGTCAGCCAAAGGAGAGTGATCAGTGAAGCTACTGTTGTCCAGGTTGTGGATCTTTCAGGCAAGGGTTAGACGAAGAGGAATCGACGAAGCTGTCGCATTCGCATCTACGATTGTAAGTACTGCTGTCGTCATTCTCATCAATATGACACACTTGGCCTGTTTCTTTCTAGTTTGTGTATAATGTCACATGAACTTATCATTAATTGGTAGATCTATTTTCAAGCTAATATCAATAAAGTAGGAAGTGGTCGTATCTTGTTTTGTCCACAGGATCCAGTGAAAAGCAAAGGATCGGAGCACAACTCGGAGCGTGCAGGGACAAACGTCTATAAATAGGTACTTCTGTCATCCTTCCTTCTCATGTGTTAGTTTAGATAGATTTGAAAGGAATTCAATGTCCACGTTAAGCATTTTCTATCTAGATTTAAGGTCAAGCTCTAGAGGCGATCTACCTGTTCGCAGGGAGATTTTCCTACAACAGAAACTGGCGACTCCGCTGGGGAGATAGCCTCAAATCGAAACTTATTGTTTCGATTTTCTCCTCATTGACCTTGTTTCAGACCTAGTTCACTCCTCTTTTGATTGGTTTCATGAGCTAATTGGCTCCTTACCTCATCATACTCGGCATAATTGTCAGAATTGAATTGCAATTTTTTTATTTTTTTGACATTTTTGGGAGTTTTAGACCCTGGTGCCTCTGTCCCAGTGTTAACAGAGTTCCATCACTGCCCCATAGCCTTACACATAGCGCTATAAATCTCCTTTCCTGTGGCAACAGAGCGCCAACCCTCTTTGGCCCCAAAAAATCTCCAGAATTGTTGTTTCTAGGTTTTTGCCTCTGTGTCTCCTCTGCTGAGTAGCCTTGTGAGTCAATGTTTCTTCCCTTTCAGCCTTGACATCTATTTTTTGCTTGAAGAATGAACATCTTACTAGTTGGATCTTGTAGCCTTCTTCACTATTGTTCTTGGTTTTTTTTGTTGATTGGAGTTTGAGACTCATGCATTGTTTTTCTCTTCTCATCAACTGAGTAAAAAACCCTGGTGAAGGTCATCAAAGGCCTACAGGCTCTTCATCTTGATCATAGTCAAGATCATTGTTCTTCACCTTTTCTTTTGGGTGTGAAGTTTTTTTTTCTCTTTGATTGTTTCTCTTCTTTTGCTTTTCGTTTTGGTTGCAATGAAAGGGTGTATTGTTTGTATGACTTTTGCTTGTGCTAGTTTGGTTTTCATTCATAAAAGAAGGTAATTAGCAAAACGAGAATTGTGTTGAATTAATCATTATTCATATACAAATGACAAAAAGCATCTGCATGATTGATTGTGCATATTAGAAGGCATCTCAAAATTTTTAGCATTACATCAGGATTTGATTGAGAAAAAGAATTGTTTGAGGACACTCCGTATTTGTGCTTGTTAGTGAAAAGAACTTTCTCTCTCCCTTAAGATAGATGTTCATCGAAAGGAAATGATTGCTTATCATATTTGATGCATTCTTTGGGTCTGATTCATAACTCCATTCGTTTCACTTCCATGCACCCCTTCGCGTAAAGAATAGCCATAAAATCAATGCTAATTAAAAGTTATCTAGAATTTTTTATTTTCTAGGATCCTCCACCAACAGTAGACTAGGATTAGTACTTTGGGTTAGGGCTATGAGAATAACTCTCCAAAGTTTCCAAAACAAACACTAGCATCCTGAGTTAGGGAGAGTCAAATCTAGTTATCGTATAAGTCTGCCTGGGATCCCCCTCTCACACAGGGGTTACGCACGAGGTCGCATTCAAGTGAGCTATGGGGACTAACCCTCCATGGTTTAACTGATTGTGGTGGTCGGATCGTATTATGGGGGTCACTTTGAGGTAAATCCACAATTACTGCATGGAAGCCTTTTAGTTGATTTCGGGCTTGATACCCTGCCCTTACATTCAGATCAGACTGTCGACTGTTCCCACCCAGGGGCTGACTACGAATTGGTAACATTAGTGGCCATAATATTTAAGGTATAACACAAGGTGATAGTGACGGGAACTCTCACTGTACCTGGAGCAGACATTGGTCAAACTCACCCAGGCTCCTTGGAGGGTAAATCCACAATTACTATGTGGAAGCTTGCACCAAGGCGTAAGTCTGTTAAGCAGGTTGCCATTGTAACTATTCCACTCTATCCCCGCCCCTTTTGGACTTGATCACGCGACGTTGGATTTCATCACCAACTAGTACGGTCATCAAAAGAAGGTCTTGTTTGCTTGATTGTGATTCTTAGATTTTTTAGCGTGTGTTGTTTCTTTTCATTAGTTGGACATATATTTCTTTCGCCGAATATTTTCTGCCAACATCGACCCTCCACGCTGCTCACAGAGGCTACAAGGACTTCCTCTAGAAAATATGGAAGGAAACACCCCTCTACCCCCTCATTCCACGGAGGAATCTCCTCAACAAAGCGAGGTTCAAAACACTACAACTTCCCAGGAAGAAGTTCCCATTCCTTTGGAGAATTTTTGAATTGTTTCAGAATCTCTAAAATCTTACCGCATTCCGGAGGGGTACGAACGACAGATCGTCCACCTGAATTCTGTTGGAGAATTTGTTGTCATTAATCCTTCTGACATTCCGGTTGGGTATTCTCAAAACCCTTTAGCCAATGACCCTTTTTGGACCGCAGACGTTGTTCGAAGCCTACCACGCTTGGTGCGAGATCTTTATGGAATAGGGGAAGGTGTCGATGCACCTTTTTCCTACACCGTACCCCCAAATCACTTCACCGGTACCACCGCTTTTATAGCCACACCACCCATTGGTCCAAACACACCTTCCATTGGCCCAAGGTATACTATTCCCCTCCAGACGGCCCATTCGACAATGGCCCCACACATTCCGACTATCCCCGCCTGTAACGCGGTAGTCAATAAAGCTCTGATTGGCACACCTGTAACACCAAGACCTACACTCCCTCTTGGATTCAGGGCACTGAATGATTCCGCTACCACCACTTCCCAAAATACTACCCAAGTTATACTGGGAAGTTCTATACCCATCCAACAACCCGGAGGGACCGGTCTTGGTGGTCCTAATCTGCTCGGCGGTACCAATCAATCATTTATGTTTGGCTCTCAAATCCTGGGAACTCTACTTCAAACTGGGGGACATCCTCTCAACGGAGGACAAATTCCATTCGGAGGGAACCCTAATGCTGGGGGGCATCCTCCCACTGGAGGACAAATTCCATTTGGGGGGAACCCTCATGTCAGGGGGCACCCTCAATCCAGAGTCTACCATCAACCACAAGGACAAAATGTGTCCACCACAACCAATCCGTGGAGCGTACCTTTTCAAGGAAACCCACATGTCTCCACGGGACAAAATGTTCAGACTCCACAACAACCCCCTTATGGACAAATGCCAAACCCACCCTATAACCCGCAAAACCCATCCAGTCATCCTCCGCTCACACATACTTCTCAAAAAATCTCAAATCCTATGTACCTTGGTAAAAAAAAACCTCACATGAGAGGGCCCATGAGTTATAATTATCCACATAACCCAGTATTAGGCCCCACTGATGTTCCTCTACCACACCAACATTACCCATAGGTTAACTGACAACTACCCTTTCTAGCTACCCTAGACCTTCCAGACTTGTCTCGATTAACGAATGATCCTATTTATCATTCTCTGATTTGGCCAGCTATTCCAGCTAAAATCCCTTTTGATATCCCAAAATTCGACGGAAAGTCCGAAGAAGACTCGAACAACCATGTGATGAATTTCCATTTGTGGTGTTCATCCAACTCCCAAATGGACGATTCGATTCGTTTGCGTCTTTTCCAACGAATACTTATAGGTTTCGCAGCAAAATGGTATATTGAGTTACCACGTGCATCTTTTCACGATTTCAACTCCCTCTCCATGTCCTTCCTCACGCACTTCCAACTACCCATTCGATACGAGATGGGTACTGAACTATTAACCTCCCTTCGTCAGAGAACTTTCATACATATCTCCGACCACATTCATGAATGGAGACGACGACGAAGGCTAATCAAAGTGGTCATTCCTGACCAATTATTAGCAGAATGGTTCACGAAATCATTGCTACCCCAGATTGCTCGTGATGTTGCCATGGGTGGTGTCGTCACCAAGGAAGAATCCATTTCTCAAGCTCAATACTTAGACTTAGTCTATTCACAATCCGATACTCTGTATGAGTTGATACCAAACTCTACCCATGCCACTAATGATCCATCCAAACCATCGACTGCTTCACATGCGGATGGAGTTATTGGCTCCGTCAAAACCCAATCTGCTACCCAGTCTACTGGAACAATCCAACGGCCCGCTTCCATGGCCACTCCCAGTTCGACTGCACCCTCTTCTACCCCCACTCAAACTTAGGTCTCTAATGTGAATGCGGTCCAGTCAACCCCTTCACAACAACTTGGGGGAAAGAAGAAAGTGAGAAACAAACCAAAGAAGAACAATAACAATGAACAACCCAAGACCCAACCGCAAACCCCTGCTGCTGGAAAACAACCACAATGAAAACCAAAATTCCCATGTCTCATTTGTGGTGATGATCACTACACTCGAGACTTCCCACATCCTGATGAAGTGGCCAAACTTTTCAGGGGAAATTCACAACCCGCTGTGCTCACTCAACCTTTTCCGCAGCAACAATCTTTGGTTGCACAAACCCCCACGTCGGGGGGAAGTTCCAACCAACCCCACGATGAAGCCTTGATAAGTGCCCACATTTACATGTTTAACGAAGTTAATCTAAAAACCTGTTCTGTGACATATGACATGCCAGTTAAACCTGATAAGTCGAAGATTGCTAACAGTTCTCCGTCAGACCCGTTGCCATCCTCCGTCAATCCTCTTTCTGTTAGCCCTCCATCTGGTCCACTCCAGATTGAGAAACCTTCTTTTGAATCTATCTTACACCCTCCTAAGAGCACCATCCAGAAATATACCTTCAATCCTAATTCACGGGCTGCCCAAAATTACAATATTGTAGAAGATTTGGCCCAAGCCCCGTGTGCCATGTCCGCCTTGGAAGTTATACAACACTGTCCCAACCAACATAGAACACTCTTAGCCGCCATCAACACTTTTGATCCTGAGTCATCAAACAACATCACATTTAATCTGGACGATCCTCAACCATGACTCTCCCACCAGCTAGCTTTCCAAATCGATGTTGTTGTTCACAATCAACAAATCCACTGGACTATCCTAGATGAGGGAGTCTCCACCTGTGTCATGTCTCTATCCTGTTGGAAAGGCTTGAAATCACCTGCCCTTAACAAGTCTGCTACCATGTTACGTGCCTTTGATGGACGAGGTTTTCATCCTCATGGATTATTACAATCCTTATCCGTTCAGTTGGGCGGAAAAACTATTACCGTTGACGTCAAGGTAGTCGATTCTCCTCTCGAATACAACCTACTACTTGGAAGAAGTTGGTTCTACGCCATGACTGTCATCGCCTCGTCGGTGTTTCGATGTGTACAATTCCCCCATCAAGGCAAAATTGTTACCATCGATCAGCTTGATTTCTGTACACCTGACGCTCTCATCCCTACTACCAACAACATTCCTTTTCTGGGAGACCACCCGGTTACGTATGAAAGAGTTGGTGTTGGCTTATTGAAAGATTCTAGCCTCATGGGTACTTTTCCTACACCACTTCCACCTACTGCACATCATATTGTCGTTGTCAATATGATCTCAACTATGCCTTATCAATCCCTGGAATCATCTGATCCTTGGGTTGTGCCTAGTCCTTTGGAATTCGATGTGCTTGGTGACACTATGTCACTTAGCCTAGCCGAGGCCGCATACGTAACTATTCAATCTGCCTCTCCCTCTTCCAACAATTCACATTCATTAGCACCCGATACTTACTCTGTGCCCTCGTGGTTGGATTCCCTATCGTCTGTTGTTGATTACATTTCCCACATTTTTCCTTCGGACGAATCCATCATGGAAATGCTTAGCATTGACGATCTGCCCTGGGATGATAACCACCATCGATCCTCTTTTCTTCCACCTTTGGAAGAAATCCAGCAAGACATATGATCTGTCTTCCCCCCTGATATTACCAAAACTCTGCAATCACCTATCCTCACACAAGATACTCTCTCTGAGGGGAACATAGGTAACATATCTACTACGATCACGATTGACATTTCAATCAAAGAAGGTGTCGTGGAAAACATTAACCTTGGTGCTAATTGCACACCCAGCGAAGTGGTTTCTTACACCGCTTTATTCAAGGAATTCTGTGATGTCTTCGCATGGAGTTACGAGGAAATTCCAGGGATCAACCCTTCAATCATCATACATGAAATCAAAACCTACCCTGATGCGAAACCAGTTCGGCAAAAGCTTCACCCGGTTCATCCCAAAACAATCGCAGCTATAAAGGCAGAAGTTGAAAAACTTCTAAAATCTGGCTTCATCTATCCCGTCCCTTTAACCGAATGGGTTTCCAACCTTGTTCTGGTTGCTAAGAAACAAGGGACCATCCATGTTTGCATTGACTATCGATATCTCAACAAAGCTTGTCCTAAGGACAACTACCCTACGCCCTTCATCGACCAAATCATCGACAATTGCGTAGGGAGTGTAATCTTCTCTTTCATGGATGGCTTTTCCAGATATAACCAGATTGAAATCTTGCCTACAGATCAACACAAGACGGCCTTCATCTTCCCTTGGGGAAATTTCACCTACCGAAAGCTACCTTTTGGCCTTAAAAATGCTGGGGCCACTTTCTAGCGAGCCATGTCGTATGCTTTCCATGACATCAAGCATATAGCAGAACCGTATCTCGATGACTTACCCACACATTCACTAAATCAATCCGACCACATTGATCATTTACGCGCGATTTTTCTGCGATGTAGGTTCTATCGTATTCGTCTGAACCCACACAAATGCATCTTCGCCGTCGAATCTGGTCGACTCCTTGGTTTCATTGTCTCCAAAGATGGGATCAGGGTGGATCCCTTAAAGATCAAGGCCATCTTAGCCTTACCTCCACCTACCAATTTAACCCAACTCCAAAGTTTTCAAGGCAAAGCAAACTTTCTTCACCGTTTCATCTGCAATTATGTCGATATCACTAAAGGATTTATGCGATTATTGCAAAATAACATCCCTTTCATCTAGGATGACGCCACTCAATGGTCATTTGACGCTCTCAAACATGCATTGACCCATGCACCTTTGTTACATACCCCTGAATATACAAAGGATTATATCCTTTACTTGGCCTCTTCTACTTCCACCATCGTAATGGTGTTAGTTCAAGAAGACCCCAACGACGAAGAACATGTGATTTATTATCTGAGCAAGAGTTTATCTAGACCCAAACTCAGATATTCGCATGTTGAGAAACTGGCTCTGGTAGTCGTCATCGCTATCCAAAGGTTCCGCCACTACATCTTATTACGCACCACCATGGTAATCGCAAACTCCAACCCAATGTATCACATCTTGACACGTCAAGTACTTGGGGGAAATATTCAAAATGGATCGTTATTCTCCAAGAATTCAATCTCAAGTTTACGAAGGCCAAAGCCAAAAAATCCCTGGTGTTTACCGAGCTCATCTGTGCTCTCCCTCATGCCGATGAAATCATTGAACCTAGAGATTCTCTCCCCGATGAATCTCTCTTCCTCATCAGCACCTATGACCCTTGGTACGGAGACATTCTCCTGTACCTCCAAACCCAACTTTTTCAGCCCAACATCTCTCACGAAGAGCGTCGATGCATTCGTCATCACTCTCACCATTATATCATTCTCGACGACACTTTGTATCGCTGTGGTATTGACACCATCCTTCAGCGATGTTTAATTCATGAGGAGGTTGAATGCATTTTGAATGATTTTCACCTTGGCGCCTGTGGCGGTCACCTTTTCGGGATGGCCACAGCCTAAAAAATCCTATGTGTCGTCTACTTTTGGCCCTCGATTTTCAAAGATTGCATTGAGGCTGTCAAAAAATTCCCACCCTGCCAAATATTTAACAAGAAGGCGGGCACCCACCCTATGGAATTGCATCCCATTATCGCCATCGACCCCTTTGCCAAATGGGGCATCGATTTCATGCAGTGTAAGCCTACCTCAGCCGGGGGGCACGGTTACATCATCGTCGCCGTCGACTACTTCACCAAATGGGCTGAGGCTATGCCTACCTTCCTGAATGATGGCCGTACTACATCTCTATTCCTCTTCAACCACATCATAACTCGTTTTGGTGTACCACGTGCCATTGTCACTGACCATGGTGCACACTTCAAAAACCAGATGATGAGCGAGTTACATGTCAAATTGGATTTTCGCCTTGAAAACTCATCCCCTTACTACCCTCAGGTGAACGAACAAGTTGAAGCTATCAACAAAGTCCTAAAAACCATGATTCAACGCATGGTAGGGGAAAACAAAACATCATGGCATTTACAACTATTCTCCGCTCTCTAGGCCTATTGCACCTCCGTGAAAACTTCAACTGGATTTACTCCTTTCTAGTTGGTCTATGGCATTGAAGTCGTCCTACCAATCGAGTGTGAGATTCCATCACTCAAACTGAAAGTAGAACTCCTACCCCATACTTCTGCTGAAGAAGAACGATTCTTGTATCTATCCAAACTGGATGAAACCCATCGCGATGCTGCTCTCATTGATGAGGCACATTAGAAACGAATTAAAAGTCAATATGACAAATCTGTCCACCCTTGGACTTTCACAGAAGGAGACTTAGTACTCATTTACGACCAAGCTCACGATAAATTGGGAACAGGAAAATTAGAACCCATGTGGCACGGTCCTTACATCGTGAAGCATGTCCTACATAAAGGTGCCTACAAATTAGTTGATCATGATGGAATTTCCTTGGGAGAGCCCCAAAATGGGCTTTACCTCAAGAAGTACTATGCCTAGATCACCTAGCATCTGTACTTTGTACATTACTATATTTTAGTTTATTGTGTCTATTTCGTTCACGTGCTCGAGTCTTTACTGTTGCCACTCATGATTGTGCCTGTGTTTTCATGCGCAGATGACGTCTTCCTTTCCTATATTTTTTGGGTTTTCGGATGGCGCTAGCTGACATACCCAGAACATTGCTTCGGCAGCATGGGTTATTTATTAGTTTGACGAGCTGGTGAGTTCAGGAGGTATCTGTTTAGGACTAGCAACCAACAATATAGAAGAATATCACGCTGTCATTGGACTGTTGACCCAAGCCTCCTCTCTAGGTATCTCTCGCATCGTTATTTACTTAGACTCCCAACTCGTGGTTCATCAACTCAACCGCATCTATGCTATCCGTAGTCCTATCCTGCTACATCTACACTTGCAAGTTCGCCGTCTTGAACGAATGTTTGATTACATTGAATATAGACACATTCCAAGAGAACTTAATAGTGTTTCATATTTGTTAGCTAATTATATCATGGATCGGTATCTTACCCACATATAAGAGTTAAGGAAAACAAAATTGTATAATACATGTAAATTAAAACACATCATAGACATCATGATGTACAAATCATCGGCATCATAAAAACTCAAAACTCAAAACTGTATATGTATATATATATGGCGTGACTGAAATGTTTTCATTACATCAAAAAGTATGCAAAAGAGCAAAATATTGGGCCTTCCCACCCATACAACGTCACCTAACAAGGCATACAAAAACATGACCACGAGAGAGACTCTAGTCTCCCCGCACTACATTGTGCTGTGAGTAACACACTACTGCACGCACTACACGCCTCAATAGAGAATTGATATTCTCCGGTACTCCTACAGTATGTCGTTGTAGATGTAAAGGCACTTCCCCCCTCTGCAGAGGAGGGATGCCCATCGTAAGGCCTTGGAGGTTTCTCTCAACCTCCCGGAGACCTATTGTTGGTACTATCAGATCTGCTGCAACCAATATGCCTCCGTGATGTCCTGGTACCAGTATATCAGCCCAACACACTGCTCCCTTGTCTGCATGTTGGAAACAATACATCTGTTAAAACTCTTTTACATACCTAAAAAAAAATACATATACATCAAAAACTTAAAAAAAAAAACTAGACAAGGTATGGCTCGATCTCTTACCTGACTCATCCTAGTCTTCCCCCACGGGGAAAATCAAGTCCATACTCCCATGGAAATCTACATCGGGATAGGGGAAGTCCTCTATCCATAGGTACTTCCATCTCATCCAGGCAAAGAAATTGCCAGTGAAATGGAACTCTGACTCCGACACTAGCCTTGGAGATAGACTAGTCTACCTCTCCATTCTAGGCTCGTCCACTGGTCATACCTCCAGTGCTATCTGAGGCTGCATCTGAGGGATGTGCTCTAGAAAAAATGAGACCAAAAACGAGCCATAGCCAAACTGCTTCTATCCAGTCCTGCATCGTGAGATCTTTTCCTTCACATTTCGAAGGAACGCTGCACTCTAGTTGAACAGTGTTGGTTCCAAACACTAAACACAATAAGCCACCAACGATCTTGATGCCAGATGAGCGCTAGTGCTACCAGTCACGCTGGTGATAGAAAATAGTATAGACCGGAGGGGCAAATCTCGAATATCCTTGATAGGGATCCTGCCCCCTACCAACCTTTCTCCTGGGATGCAGTGGCATGCCAGATGCACGTCCACTTGTTCAAGTAGCGCCCTCTGCCCAACGAAAGATATGCGCACCCCTCTTTTCGAGAGGCTGGTCAAAAAGTACATGTCTTCTAACTCAATGGTTAAAAGTTGGGTGCCGATTTGGAATCCTTGTTCTACGACATCCCAGAGACCAATCATATGCTCGAGCAATAAAATCTCTCTCTTCATTTTTTGTAACTTGAAAAACTTGAGCAAGCCACAAGATCGCAAAGCGGGCCACGTATGAGGACTCCATAAGGCGGCTAAGTCATCCATCTCATTTTCCCTCTCTTTCCATTCAATCATGATGGCCGAAGTTACCTACAAAACAAAAAATCAAGAAATTCGTTATTTCCACGTTTCAGTAATTTTGACGATTTTCAAAAGCAATTTAAAGCACAAAATAAGATGCCCACATCATATAAAAGAAACCACTCACTCTTTTGAACCACCACGCCCTCCCCTAAACTTTTAACATTTATCAAATAATGATAAAAATGTTTTAAAAATTCAAAACGAATTTGGGGGCTGTGTGGGAATTTGGGAAGATTTTTCATGAGTTCTTTTACTAAAAACGACCTATCTAATTGACCACAAGGATGTTGACATCTTAACCATCCTTCTCTAAATCATTTTTTTGTAAAAGAATTCCCCTTTTCCATTAATTTTTAAAAGAGGCCGATTTGGTTCTAATTGGGGCGACTTAGGGCTTCATGTTTTAAAATAAATAATGCTATGAAAATGGATGTGAAACCATGCAATTGAAAGAGCAAGATATGGACACCTACCTGGTCCTAACAGTGAGCAAAATGGTGAACTGTAGCTCCGACAGTGAGAAAAACAAGATTTGCTTCAAAACGAGATTCTCCACTACTCCAAAAATCCTTGCAAAATGAAATGGTAAATGAATTTTCAATCAATTGTCATTTTTTATAAGGTATGGTCATTTTTTGGGTTTCTCTAATGATGTAATGGCTTCACTAAATCCTGGTTTGTAGTTCTGGCACCGCAGGTTTCCTGGCAGTCCCGATGGATTATTCACCTTGTCGCACTTATGAGCA
>JZKD02S1025620.1:0-20590 GCA_000966675.3 Picea glauca
GGCATATGAACATAAAAAGGGGATCCAACAGAGATCAAAGAGTTGTTTCAACTCCAAAGAAGAATGATCCTAGAGTGGGACGTCACGCAAGCCCCAGGTGAAGGTGGGGGTTTGCATCAAGTGGTATCAGAGCTTGATTTTGTCTGCAGATAGAAGGCAAAGGAGAAAATTTGTCTGATACCATCAAGTGGCATCAGAGAAGAATTTTGTCTGTAGATGGAAAGAAAGGGAGAAAAAGACAGAGTGTTGATGCTCTGTTGTGTGTGAATATTTGTTTGCAAACAAAAAATAATGAACTTTTGAGGAGGGAAGGGAAAGAAAGAAAGTGGCTGTTGAAGGCCAAAAGCAAGGTCAAAGAGGAGACCACAAGCAGATGAGCAAGGAAGAGATGGATAAAGAGCTCAAGGAGAACCAAGAGAGGCTCGACAGGATGACGCAGAAAATGCAGTAAGAATCACAAGGAAGCTAGAGGTATGAGTGGCCCATGAAGCAAAAGGTCAAGTGGCCTATCTAGCAGTTGATTTCCAAGAAGCATAAGCATATGTTGAGGAGATGGCTGAGGTAAGCTGAAAAGCTCAGTGACACAAAGGAGGAGATGGTTTGCGTTTGTGAACTAGAGGATGGAGAAAACCTTAGTGAGGAGGAAGAGAGATCAACTAAAGATCTCACAGATTGCCAGGAGGGCAATGAGAAGAGATCGATCGAAGATCCCATAGACTGCCAGAAGGGAAGAAAAGAAAATTTAGATTGCCAAGTGAGCAAGAAGGAAGATATGAGACTGTTTGAGAGTCTCATGAACTCAAAGAGGAGTTCAGATCAACAAGGAGTGATGATAGAAATGAAGAGGGAGATGAGACTGTTTGAGAGTCTAATGAACTCAGAGAGGAGTTTAGATCAACAAGGAGTGCTGAAAGAAGAGGAGGAAGATCATAGGTGCATTTTGATCATTGGGGGGATCAATATATTCTTTCCAAGTAGCCCAATAGAGGCCAGTGTAGGTGTAGAAGAATAAAAACATCCAGTAGAGACTGTCGTGGAGGAGGAGAAGGAGAAGATATTAAAATCTTCCCAAGAGATGAAGGAAGAGGAGCATTTAGATAAAATGCTCACTTAGTTGGAGAAGGAGTTGAAGTTGTTGGAGGATTGGTTAAGCAATCCAAATATAGAATAAGACTGCAAGAATGATGTTGTCATGAAGAGTGAAAAGAATTCCAACATGAGGAGCAGTTGGAAAACGCTGAATTCATGCCAGCACAAAGAGATGATAGAAGGGAAGATGAACTGGCATAAATAAATTGTTAGGGGAGATGGATGAGAAACAACTAAGTAATATCATTGTAGAATTGGAGTCTTCGGTAGAGCGGCAAGCCAATGTCACAGGAGATGAAGTTAGCATAGAATATTAGAATGAAAAGGAGGAGATGCAGTAGCATAATAGACTGCATGAAAGAATCCAACCTATGGACCAACTGGATAGGGATATAGAGGAAATCAGGAGGTTGATGTTGAATTCAGCTTAGGAGACAATCAACAACAGGTGGAGGCTGATGAGAGGAGAGCCTGCAACAACATCAAGATGAAAACAAAGCAAAAGAATAGGTGGACAATTCTAGAATGAAGTTTAGGACCCAGGAGGATCTCAGTAACAACAATAGAGGAGTCACGAGTAGGAGCTCATGATTTTTGTTAGCATAGGAGTATGATGTAGGAGAATCTCTCCAACTCATCAACGTGTCAACAACCAACACAACAAAAAACTAGGAGGGAGTGGATCCCAAGGAGAGAGAAACACTAGTCTTTTCATTTTTGATATTAAAATCTCAAGTTTTTAATGTAATTTAATGTAATTAAACTTTGAAAAGGATCGAGGAGGGTTGAGTCTTTGTAATGTATAAGGTTGAGTGTAAAGTCACCTTTAATGGGCTGTAGTTGTACAGGTCATGAGCATCGCCTCATATATAAAAATGTAAATGAACATTTATTGTGATAAAGCCTTAGTGGTAGGACGCTTAAATGTGATAGGAAAACACTAAGATGTCTAGAGGAAAGGCTAGAGAAGCACCTCATATATAAATGTATGTAATCTTTTCCCAAAGAAGCTGATGGAAGAGAGTTGTTGTGGATAGTAGTTGAGAGGAGGTGAGACTTTGTGGCAGTTCAGTATTGTACACATTGTAAGGCCATTCAATATTAATACAAAGAGAAAATGTCCCTGCATATGAATCTCTATGTGTATTTTCTGTGTGAATGAAGGAATATGTTGGTTTCTAAATGTTTTTTGTGGATATGTGTGAATGTTATGGACGTTTAAGTGTTCCCTTTGCAGGAATTGATAGAATCCCCTATCTTTTTAGTTTTTTGAGTGTTTCTGGACTCTCACGACAGTGTAAGGAATGCACCTTAGAGTTGTTAGAAAACTCTAAAAGGCCTGTGCAAGGAGTGCGCAAGAACTCGTTTAGGAGTTCTGTGAAGAGCGTGCTGGGTGGGCACACTAGAATCTTTCTCAAGCTCAGAAGGAATAGTGCAAGGAGTGCACATCATAGTTACTGGACACTCTGAGAGGTAGCGCAAGGAGTGTGCATGTGAGTCTTTAAAGTTTAAGACTCAAGGAGAGTTGTGTGCAAGGAGTGCATGAAGCCAACACACTGCTGAAGTGTTGGTAAAGCTCTGAAGGAAGAGCGTTTCTTCCAGTGGGGAACAAGAAACCATTAAAGGAACCAAGGTCCGAGACCCATTTGAAGTTCGGGGAAGGACCAAAGCCCAGGGGAAAGAGCGTTGTGCTGCCAGGAGGGAAGAAGGATTTGTTGAAGGAGCATAGGGACAATTCCCTTTGAACCCCTGAGGAATCATAAAACCTCATTAGGGAGAACATTTCAGTGAACACAGACAAAGATCGTAGCCTTTGAACCCTTTAGATATCCAAAGTTCGAAGGGAAGTGGAGCAACGAAGGAGGAAGATACAACAACCATTGGATCGACTACGAAAACAGATCTAGACCATTGGATCTAAGTCTAGATAGGAGGAGGAGTGTGCAACGAAGGATAATAGATCCCAACCGTTGGATTTGAGCGCAAGGATAAACAATCATTGGATCAAGGTAATTAGTGTGGCCATTAACCCTTTAATCCCTTCAGACTTCGTGAGTTCAGAAGTTTTTAGGTGTGTGTTGCAGAGAAAGAAAATATCCCAAAGTCCTGAAGTTAATCTGGGCCACTGGTAGAAGGGGGGCTATGTGTCAGTTGATCAAGGATAGTCCAGAAGTCTAGCTATCCAGAAGAAATAGATTGTGGTCACAAGAAAGTGCAGAAATCCCGAAGCTCCGAAGGATGGAGTAGATCCTGACCGTTGGTGGCAGGAGCACATGCCGATAGATCTCACAGTCCAGGAGTTCGACACTCCGGAGGACTTGTAGTGTCGTGTCACGAAAATCCTGAAGCCTTGAATTCCAAATAGATTAAAGCCGTTAGCTGTTGGGAGATCGTGGACCTTTGGATCTATGATCCTCCAGAGAGTTCATCAATTTGATGTTTGGGAGAATCCTATTGTGTTGTTGTTAGAATTCCCGAAGCCCAAAGTCATGAAGTTGCCTGTGAGCCATAGATGAGTTCACAGATTATGAGCCATTAATCCCGTAGTTGTTCGGGGTGTTTGCCAATTCGACGTTCGAAGGTTTTGGAGGGTGTTAAGAGTAGAAATCCTAGACCTCAAATCCCCAGAGCACCGAAGTAGCGCGTTTCGCTAGGTGCTTGGTTATAACCCACGGTCAAAAGATATTTTGGCCAAAGAAAAAGGGCTAGGGCCCGAAATCAGATTTTAGAAAAAAAAGGGGGGCTTACAAGAAGGATCCTGTGGGGTTTGGATTTGTACAGACTTCTTCCCAAGGAGAAATCAGAGGGGCCTGTGAACATAAAAAGGGGATCCAACAGAGATCCTAGAGTTGTTTCAACTCTGAGGAAGAATGATCCTAGACCAAGAGGTCGCGCAAGCCCTAGGAGAAGGTGGGGGTTTGCATCACAACCTACCACATCAACCTATCACTATCAACCTGTCACTGTCACCAATACTCAACCAGATCCTCTCACATGGATCATATACCAAGGACAAATCTCAACTAGATGTCCAACATCACCAAAACATGCCTCTATCAATCATGTACCAATATCACCAACATACCATCACAAGATATGTGTCTCAACCTAGTACCGAATCTGTACCATACAATGTGCCAAACGTATACCATACCATGTATCAACCATGTACATCAACACTTGTACCATACCATGTATCAATCATGTACATCAACACATGTACCATCAACACCTATACCATACCATGCATCAACTGTGTACCGCAACCTGTAGCATACCAAGCATCAACACCATACCATGTACCAATTCAAACCTATGTTATACCATGTGCCAATACTACACCATGCATCAACAATGTATCTCAACCATATACCATGCCATACACCATGTACCATAAGATATACCAAGAAAGTACTATCAATGGTGTACCTCAACCATGTACCAATATCACCAAGACATACACTCCATACATGTACTACCATATACCAAGTGTGAACTTCAACCATGTACCAACATCTCAAAGATATGTTTCTAATAATGAACCATAACCATGACATATACCAAACTAGATATCAAGATAGCCAAGAGTGTACTTCTAACAAGGTATCATGTCATCACCAAGGTGCACCATCAACAAAACATGCCTCTCAAGTATGTACCATACCATAACCAAGCATAAGCAATAATCACATGAATGTCCCTGTAACTTGTAGCTTACCCGATACACAGTAACAATGACATGTAGCTTTTCCTTAGACCTCAACAACCTGGTACTAGCATTCTCCCCAATTTATATTAGCCTCTTGGGACTAATAACTAGTGTCTAGTGGGGCCTCGCATGATGAGCCATAGACAACCCACGGGGGCCTTGCATGACTCCCTCAGGTTGACCCGCGAGGGTTTGCTTAATTAGGGATACAAAAAAACCCTAGCCCTTTGCAGCTCCAAAACTTTCGCTCTTTCTTCACACTTTCTTTGTTTCCCCAGACTTGATGTCATCTTTACCAATAGACCAAAATATTAGAGCATAACATTCTCACAAGACAGATATTCAATGTGTGTGTGTATGTACATATGAGAAACTCCTTGAGGTGTATTTATACTTTTTCTTAGTAACCTCTTTCCTTAATCTTAGGTCTTCTAGTACTTTCTTTTTACAACCACTTTACCCATTCAACAATGACTTGTAACCAATTTGGGGCTTCTTGACCATTCTTTGGGGCTTCCAACTTCACAAGGCCATAACCCCTCAACCACGAGGAACCACGTGGTGTACCACCTATCACCAGAAATTACATGATGAGTACTATCCATCTATGAGTGTCTTACTTCCATTTATATTGTCCTTCATGTCCGTATGCCTCAACCAACTTCATGTCCCATAACCACACCTCTGAGGATTCGTGTAGACTTCATCAAATGCACCCGTCATATCTGCTGACATCAACCACTCTTATTGACAACTAACTCACCATTAATCTCAATCACATCTCTAGGACTTCCAGACTTCTCCAAGGGTTGACATCAATCAACCAATTGTCCAACAAAATGTTTTGTAGCACCAGTTTTGCGAGGACCAAACTGGCGCCTTCCCTTTCATATATCAACTGATTCTTCAGATACAACCATTAGAGAAGTTACAGGACAAAAATAAGATCACCAATCCTATGCTATTTATTTTATTAGCAAGAATTTGACTCACGTTGAATTGAATTACGTTGTAACAGAAAAAAAAGTTTCTTGTGGTTGTGCATGCTATAAACAATTTTGACATTACATTACTGGCTATGAATTTTTTATTCATACTAATCATTAGACTATTCAATACCTTATGAAGAAATCTATTATGAATGGTAGAATAACTAGATGGATTTTGTTGCTATACGAATTTAGCATCACCATCTTAGATAAACCTGGAAAAAAAAATTGTTGCAAATTTTCTTTCCAGATTTACTAATGAATTCGAAGTTATTCCTAATGAATATTTATTTTCAATATCTACTAATACACCTTGGTTTGTAGGTATTTCCAACTACTTGGTTACATGAAAACTACCACGACATCTCTTACTTAAAGAGAATCATAGAAATGTTGGATTAAGTGGTACATACTCTTGGATTGAGGGTGATCTCTTTTGCACAAAACTAGATATGATCATCCGATGATCTATGTGGGAAGATGAAGTATATGATATTTTGAAAGCATGTCATGACGAGCCATGTGGTGGGAATTTTTGCAATAAAAGAATTTCTAATGTGCGAGAAGATGAAGTCTATGATATTTTGAAGGCATGCCATGATGAGCCACATGGGCATTTTGTCGATAAAAGAATTGCTAACAAGATTATTCATTTGGGATATAATTGGCCTATCCTTTTTAGGGATGCTAAGAAATATGTCAAATGTTGTGACAATTGTCAGAGAATGGGCTGACTGGTACTGTAAGATGAAATGTCTTTACAACCACAAATCTTAATAGAGACTTTTGAAAGATGGGATCGAGATTTTGTGGGACCCATTAATCTTCCATCAAACACAAGGTATACTTTTCTGGTATGTACATATTATGTCACTAAGTGGGTGGAAGCCAAAGCTCTTCCAAAGGTAACCAAGAAAGCAATTGCAGATTTTCTGTATGAGGAGATCTTTGTTCGTTTCAGTGTACTACATGAGATTGTTACATATTAAGGGACACAATTTACTTCAAATCTTATTCACTCAATCACTTAGAACTATTAGATCAGACACAATAAATCATTTCCATATCATCCACATGCCAACATGTAGGTTTAAAGCACCAACAAAGTTCTGGAAGCTATTTTGACCAAAACAATGGAGATTCATTACAAAGATTGGACAAGTAGACTTCCAAAATCCCTTTGGGATTATCAGACAACATGGAGAAATGTTACTGGATTCCCTCCTTATGAGTTGTTATATGGTAAGCAAGTAGTCCTACCCATTGAATTTCAAATTAAGACATTAGGGACTGCAGTGCAGGTTAGAATGAATCTTTCAGAGGATAAAAAGCACCGGCTAGAATATAAAAATGAACTTGATGAAATGTGCCAAGATGCCCTTCAAAGCACCACCCTTATTCAACAACAAAGGGAAAATGACACGATAAGTTCATTAATAATAAACAATTCAAAGCAGGTGATTGGGCTCTTCTCTTTGATTCTAAATTTAAAGATTTTAAAGCGAATTTTTCTACTCATTGGTTGGGTCCATATGAAGTAGAAACTATTTTTTATAATGGTTCAGTGAAATTACAAACTGTTGATGACGGAAGAATCTCACTCATGCTTAATGGCCATTGATTGATATTATATCAAAATCCCATGTCCAAAAAATAATTTGTTCAAGATTTGATGAAGTAGTCAGAATTGGAGGTTGCAAATAAGGGGGTTATGCCACCTACTTCCACCTCATCTTGAATTTTTCTTTCTTTATGTTTTTCAAATAAAAAAAATAAAAAAAATGTGTGTTTGTGTGTAGTAAAATAATAATAATAATAAAATAAAAGTCCAATTGTGAAAACCTTTTTAAGGCGTAGTTGGACATAAATTTGTTTGGAAACCAGCTTCTAATAGACAATTTAAATAAAAAACATCTTTTGTCAAGTTCTGCAGTAGCTAGTTTTGCAGAAACATGCATTTTGTTTCAGGATTTGCAAATTGTACATAATTTGGAGCTTGTATGCAGTATGCTATAATATGCAAGAAATTGAGATTTGTACACGACCTATCCGTTGCTACATGAATTTTTATTTGCTGCAAAATTTTATATCAATGTTTATTTACAACTCAAGGGACCATATTATTTGCAGAAGTATAAAGATTTCATATAGAGAAAATACTCCTCTTGATAAGAAATGGATGATGAATCAATCCAGTAAGTTGTTTCTGGATCAAATTGGTGAAGGAGGTAATATTTTGGTTTTCTTTTTAAGCTTTCAGAAATTTTGAATTTTTTTATTATCATAATTCTATTTTATTCTTATAACTCCTTGATATAATAATCATAACATATATTATGATTATTAAACCCCGATTTTTTAGTCATCACATTCATCTGAAATAAACCTAAGTTTTATACCTTATCTCAGGATGCCATAAAAAAACCTCTGCATCATATTACCATTAAAAGAAATTCATGATTACATGAACTTGTGGCATAATGATTAACTGTCTTATCACTAAATCATTGACCTAATTTCAAATTTGTTCTATATTCTCATTCACCACCCTGTATCACCTGCAAAACCCTAGTTAACCAATCGATTAAGCCAAATTTTGTCTAGCCTGCATCCGCCTCTGTATTGTTGGTAAAAAAATTAAGCCATGGGAGGGGAAATTTTCCTCCATGAGCTAGACACAATGAACTTTTGGATGCATATCCAAAATGTAGTGAAATATTTCAACAAGGTGGCTGGTTGAATTTTTTTGAAAAAATTCAGGGTTACAATGACAAAGTAGCAACAGAGTTTGTAGAGACATACGATGGGGCCAGTGCAAAGGTAGGAGGGTTACTAATTCTGGTTTCAGAGGCCTCCATTGGAGAAATTACAGGTTTGCCTCAAATTGGTGAGAGTTGGGTTAAAAATAGGAATGTGGAATCTAATGCATGACAACAGTTTGTGCAACCAAATGCACAAAAATCTGATTGGAAGAAATGAACATTGTGGGAGTCAATAATTCATCCTTGGAAAGATGTGATATAATTCATCCAGAATTATATCACATGCAAAGATAGGTACAATATTTTGTTTTTATACCACATCAGATTATTGTTGCATTGAAAGGAGGGACAGTTGGTAAACCTGCCTTATTTCTTTTGGAAGAGTCTTACCAAGATGACAACCTATTTTCAAAAGCATCTATAAAAAAATAAAGGAGTTTATACCATCATGGCTTAATAAAGTTGATTGTAATGGCCAAGTTACAACAATATGGATTGACATGGGATACATTTCTTGAAGAAAGAGGGTTTTATGCTGGTTATTCTTCATGAGGCAAGATATCTAGTGATGAGGTATCTTCATCTAAAAGCTCCAGGGTTTTTCATAAAAAAGAGGGTTTCTTTTTCCCTTCAGTTGTAGAAAGGGACATATATGTCATCAACATGAAGAAAAATGTCTTTCTCTTCTCAACAAACCCCGATTATAAGAAGACAATTTACAAGAATAATGATGGGAGCTCTAAAATTGAAAGAACTCTAAGCAAAAAGACAACTAGAGATAATAGAAGTGGAACATTATGATTTGGAATTCCAAAAATAAATATAACAAACCCTCTAAGGAAGCTAAGAACTATTTTTTCAAAGATAATTTCTTAGGATGCAGAGATACCCAATATCGAATATTAAGATGCAGAGATACCCAATACCCAATTTCAGGTGGTAGAAGATCCAGAAGATACATCAAAGCATGAGGTAACTCTTGCTGAGTACTTTAATTTGTTTAAAATGTTGAGTGAAGAAGAAAATTAGGAAATTGAAAGACTTAGAAAAGTAGAATTTCCAATTAAAATCCCTAAATGAGCAACTCTAGGTTGAGAATAATATAGTCATAAAGCATGGTAGGAAATGGAAAATATAGAACATAAAATTAAAGAAAAATAATATGATCCTAACTCTTCAAAACACGAGGCTTAGAAACAAGTTGAACATAGCAAAAACAAAAAAAATAAATGTTGTTACACAGTTAATTATGGACATTTTAATAGATGTTATAGAACAAGGAATTCCAGAGCATGAAAATCAAAAGTCACAGATCTTGATAAAATGAAGTTAGCACAGGAAATGATAAATCAGATTTTTGGTGATATTCTTACCAATACACTTGTTGTTGCTCGTACAAGTCAATTTACAACAGTGAGAAGGTAAAGATGAAATGTATGATTCAAGAATAGTTCACAGATGCCGGAAAATTGGTTTAGAATGATGGACAGTCGGTTTGGGTAGCTGGTTGTCATTGATGTCAACCCTTGAGTATGTTTGATAACACATTTTGGTAGCCCCAATAGTATAGTTAAGGGACTCTGTTTCAGAGCTGCAGAGAGAAAGGGTTTCTAAAAAAACCCTAATTACCGACATCCTTGCGGGTCAGCCTATAGGTGTCAAGTGAGGCATCCTCGTGGGTAAGGCATTGTGCAACAAGTGAGGCATTGGTAAATTTGGGAAAAAGGCTAGTAATAGAGTGCAGAAGCTAAGTAAGCCCAATTTATTAGAAGTCTGATGATCCAGGTCAGTAACAGAGCTACATGTATGAACTTAATCTTGTTTGATGAATGTATGATGATGGTATATGGTTGAGTTTTGGAGCATATTGTTTGAGACCTATCTTGGATGTATGGTACAAACCCTAGTGTGTGGATTGAGGCATTTCTGTTAAGATACAATGTTGGTTATGATAAGTACTTATCAATAAGGTTACGACACTTTGTTAATGATGTATATCATGGTGAAGTGATGCTAGCTAAAGGTATGTCATTGATCTATTGAGGGACATTCTTGGTACATGTTTAGAGGCACTATTGGCTACATTATACTTGTTGTAGTGAGTGGTTCTGAGGCAAATTTGTTGTAGTACATGGTTGGTACATGTGTGAGCTCTATTGATATATCTTGAAGTGTATTGTGAAAGGCATTTGTCAATGATCTTGCTATATGGTTAGTTCATGCTTGAAGATACATATTGGGACATATTGTTGTTGAGGTTTGGCACATGGTCTTGTGTAAGGATTTATGGTATTTGGCTTATGGTAATGTGATGTATTGTTAGAGGCCAAATTGTTGGATATCTTGGTGTATGTCTTTGATATTTGGTTCATGTACATGTTGGGTACATGTTGAGACATATCATTTATGTATGGTATGGTGATGTTGATATGTCTTGATGAATCATAGTTTGGCTTGTTGATTGACATATGATTGGTACATGCTTAGTGCATTGTTAGAGGCACTTGTTAGTAGAGTTGGTGACACATGATTGGTACATGCTTAGTGCATTATTAGAGGCACTTGTTAGTAGTGTTGGTGACACATGATTGGTACATGTTTGGTGCATTGTTAGAGACACTTGATAGTAGTGTTGGTGACACATGATTGGTGCATTGTTAGAGGCACTTGCTAGTAGTGTTGGTGACACATGATTGGTACATGTTTGGTATATTGATAGAGGCACTTTCTAGTAGTATCGTTGGCACATAGCTTATGGATGATCTGTCATATATGACTTGGTATAATTTTAGAATCACATCTTGATCTTGGTACATCTTGTTGATGTTTGTGAGTAGTCTTGGGTGATGCACATCTTGGTGATTGTGTGGATGTAGTTGAGAGTGGTCTTGGTGATTGATCTTGGTGAGCAGATCTGATTTGGTTGATGAGGTTGATGTGACAGGTTGTTGTGACATGATGTGTTGTGCATATTTGATGCACTTGTGATGGTACATGTTGTGTGAGTGATTGATGTACATGGTTGATAGTACAAGTTGATTGGTATAGGTTGATTGATATAGGTTGTGACAGTTGGTTGTACATGTTGATTGATACAGGTTGTGACAGGTTGGTTGTACAAGTTGATTGATACAAGTTTTGATAGGTTGGTTGTACATGTTGTTGGTACATGTTATGACAGGTTATTGGTACAGGTTGGTTACAGGTTGCTGGCATAGATTGGTACATGTTTACAATGGTATATTTCACAGTGACAGTGTGGCAGTGGTTTCATTAGTAATTTGACACTTATATTTTAGGGCGGTTGGACGGGGAAAGGATAGGTGGTTGAAGTCGGAGAACGAGGGAGTTGGATCTTCCTTCATGTTGGAGCCTCCTTTTGGTTGGGGCCAAAGAATTGGGTGGTTGTAGCCACCTTCTGGTTAGAGTCGGAGAACACAAGGGGTTGGAGCCTCCTTCTAGTTGGAGCCAAAGAATTGGAAGTTGGTGCTTCCTTGAATGTAATTCTTTGACATATAAGAAAATCATTTTTTGGTTTTCTCCCACATTGGGTTTCCACATAAAATACCGGTGTACTATGTATTATGTGGATGTGTCTATTATTGTTCATTATGCATTGATGGATGTTAATGTTTATGATGCTATAACATATTGATGATGAAATGATGAACATTGTTGAATAAGTTAAAAGAATATACATTGTGGTTAAAAGGATTAATAAGTGGTATAAATTGATCATTACTGATTCACCCCCCCTCTTAGTAATCTAACAACAAACATCAATATAAGTATGAGGTTCAAAAAATGCAAGAAAGATGGATAGCTCAATTTTAACTGAGGAGAGGAAGTGGAAAACAAAATTGCAGAATATCCAACTACAAGCGAAGATCAAAACACATGAAGAACAAAGGGACTGTGGACTTTCCCCATAGGCATTCTCTTGTAGAGCACTTGTAAGAGTCTACTCTATGTTCTTGCATGAACAATGGACAAAGTTAAGGATTACTAGGTTGGAAGCGGGGAAACAATATGTGATTACAAACGTTTCTGACTTTGTCAAAACGTACACTGAATCCTCAAATGATGAGAGAAATCTATTATGTGAATTATACCTATTTGACTTCTTCTTACACAATGAGACCAAATGGGACCCCAACCATCGTGTTGGGGATGTGAAGATCATATCCCTTTCTTCTTTCATATTGAACCAAATCAAATGGAAGGAGGAGTGGGATCTTTGTGTAAAAAGTGAAATAGCTTCAAGTTTGATTGTTCAAAGTGAACATCCTATACCGACAATAGTCATAGAAGACCATCAAGATTTTTTAAGTTATCTAAAGAGAATTAGGATTGTGAGACAAAATCAACATATGATAATCAAAAAATTTGAGGAAATTCGAAATGCTTACACTATCAATGCTTTATTAGCTTCACATGAGAGGTGAAGTATGATGCTTGTTATCTTGCAACAACAAAATCTTGCAGGATATCCAATCTTCAATATAACATTAATAAGAGAAAGTATGTATTTAGAATCCTTGAAAAGAAATGGGACTAAGTGGATAGGTCTACAGTTTTATTATCCATTATTATGGCGTTAAACTAATATTTATAGGTCAATTCAACAATCGAATTAATTTAATGAGATAGTTGCTTGGGTTGAGGTTGAAAAACGCCTTGGATATTATAAAGACACAAAATTTGGGCATGTGGCTTATAATTGGAGCTATGTACATGATGGACTCCCTAAAGTTTTGTATGTTGGTTGCACAGGGGATGTGCAATATCCTCAGTGTGGGGGAGATGTTAGATTACTATTTTGGTATCATTTTTTATTGATAACTAGCCCTTTTTCCTATCCTTTCTTCACCATTTTTTCCAAAAATAGCCTTCTATAATTACTTTTTCATACTTCATACAAGGAATAGCTAATCAAAAGTAACTAAGGTAAAATTGATTGTTTTATTAATGATTTCGTAATTTTTGATAGTTTGCAAATGCCAAAAGATTAATTACCAATTGATTAACTATGTCTACTTCAAGATGTTGGTAAACTTGTAGCAATCATTCAAACCATTAACAACGCAACAAAAAAAGTCAAAATGAGTAAGTTGGGTTTGCTCCATATTTGAGTAGATGGTTGGTTGCCTTCAAGATGTCAAGAAAATGTGTAATGCAAAGATAGTTCAACAAATCAGGTTTGGGTTTCAAAGAATCAACAGACCTTGATTTAGCATAGTCATATCAATTTCTAGATGCCAGACATCAGCAAAGTATGATGAATCTCTAGCTAAACAAGCTCCAGATCATGCTCATATCCACCATCGAGCTCTAGATCCTATGCAGATCCATCAATAGCTCTAGATTTCATGCAGATTTTTCAAGTCATAGTTTTGGATATACAACGAGTCAAAGGAATCACGTGTCACCATTTAAGTTAAATTTAGTGATTTCTAGAAGCCTTGCGATCTACTAGATTGTGGGCATTTTTACGCCGAAAGGCGTATACCTATTGGAGATGGGCACAATTAATGATCTTTTAATCTTAAATTCTAATCTGATGATTATGCATTGAAGATGCTGGCATATTCTTAGTCGTCCTCCAAAATCAATGGATCAGATTTATTGTTGATAACTTCTTTGCATTTATAAATGCATCCGTTAACCTATTTACTTTTTAACATTTACCTAATCATATTAATAAATTACTGTAACATTATATGATTGCCACATTTAAATGATTAACTTTTGGAATTCTTCAACCGTCCCCAAGTTTCATTATCTGGCTCAGTTAGAGTTTCATTATCTGGCTGGTTTTTTTTTAACGCGAGAATTTTTTATTATCGACCGTAAGTCTTTCGGTGTTCACCGACCACGAGTTTGCGGCTGTGCTAGTATTATGAATCACAACGAATTAAATGGTCTCTCAGATCCACGATTTTCCTCTGGTGAATTATGTATTTTTATAAACACAAAATTATTTTGTATGAAAAGGTTACCTTGGAACATTTGATGAATAGAAAAACATTTGATTGTTGTTAAAACTAGATTTCAAACTCTAATGAGATATGATTTGATTTGAGTTAGTGTGGGGTTGATCTCTTAAGTGTTGGAGTAGTTTCAATAACGTATTATGGAAGAGGCAGGGCTCCCTATTTTATTTTAACATTGTTAATTTATGTTTTTAGTATTTTCATTTCTATTCAAATTGTTGTTTTAATTTGTGACATTTTACCTTACAGTGTTGTGTGGTGTGCATATTCCATACTTCATTTCTCAAACTTACAAATTAAAACATTCATTTATTGAATTGTACTCAAATAAGACCAAAACAAAGTATTGTTATAGTAGGGTTCGTATTTCGAATTTGAACATATAGTTGTGACCTACTGTTACAACATTCATGGCTATAGTAGATTATAGTTTAATAGTGAATTTGTATTAGTTGTAAGTTAGATTACAAGCTCCTTGTTTTAATTTTCAATTCATATTCTAGAATATATCATAATTCGGTTTTCATTCCAACAAGATAGAATAAAATAGATGTTTAAATTGCATTAATAATAAGTTTGTTTTATTTTAGTAGCACAAAGTATATTTGAATAGACACTACAAAATACCTAATTCTATATATATATTTTTGCACAAGTACTCCGCAAGTAAAACACAAACTCCAGGTCAATATTAAATGGGATACAATTTATATATATCATCTTTGCAATAAAGGAGAACATATAATTTCACTGACAATCTCCTAGGATTAGGGTTTTGGATCTTTAGGGATTCCCCCCCTTAGGGTTTGTTACTTCATATTAAAAGGCCATTTTTGGCCTCTTGTAATGTCTTCATGCGAATTAGCGTAGCTGGCATCTCTTTCTTTAGAGATAAGCTACCACCACTCTAGCTAGTTTGTATTGCTCTACATTTTACAGTCTTTTCCTATTACAATCCCTAATAGAACTTGAGTTTCATTGTGTTTATGTGCTCTCTACAATATTTATGTGTGTATGTTTCCATTCATATTCCTATCTTTCGTTTTGTTCTCTATACACCTAGATCAATGGTATCTAAGCAATCCACTCTCTATTATTTCTCAGTGCATGTATTTGATGAGGTCATGGTATAAAGAGTTCGGTCTTGAGTTAATTTCACTTAAGGAAGACCACTCTCACCGGCCCAAGTGACCTCCCATGGTTGAAGAAGAGAGCGATGAAAAAGCAGGAGATCATATCAATTTTTTGCTTGAGGAATCCCTCACATGATAGAGGAAGAAGATTATGGACAATTCTGCCCAAATTCTTCGACGACTGCCATTGGCGGCCAAGGCACCTTCAACAACCAACCATTTCAAAGGTGCGGCACCCTTCAAAGTACAAGTTAACTTTGATATCCATTTATTAGAAGGCCATATAGATGTATATGGTTTGAATAAATGGTTAAATATTTATAGGGTTATTATTATGTTCAAAAAAAAATTGACATCGAAAAAATCACCTTGCTCCTTAAATCCCTTCCCCGTGTCAAATATTGCTCGGAAAGTTACTGGGAGAGAAAAAATGAAGATGAGTCTATAGCATCTAGGACACAACCCACTTGGGTAGCCTTGGTTGATGCCCTCAAGAAGGAATTCTACCTTGCTGGAAACTATGCTGATTAGTAGATGAAATGGACAACTCTATGTTAGGAGATAGACCATACAGTGCTAGAGTACACCAAAATATTCCATACCTCGAACTCAAAGACAAGCATCAGAGTCTCTGAGTGGCACTTGATTTTGAATTACTGCAGTGGCCTACGTATAACATGGATGGATTTCTTGGAGATCCAACCTCAAGACAACCAGTCCAAGCTGCAGGAAAAGAAGGGGTTGAAGAAGGACACTAGAAAGTGGTGTGAGTTCCACAAAATCCCCTAACACAACAATGATAAATGTCGCTTGAAATATTCATTACTAGATGAGCTTAAACAAAAAAGAAGTAGACTTTGGCTCAGACTTTGATTCAGAACAAGATAAGGGAAAGAGAATCATTGACGCAAAAACTAGCACTACCATTGCAACCACAAATATATAACCAGTGGAGTCAGGGGAGCTAAAGGAGGGGGAGTACCTCTTCCATTCATAGATGTGGGTGAAGGGGTATCCACTACATTTCATTGCTAACAACAATATTTAGAAGAACCTGATCTCAACTGAGGTCATCAAGATATCAAAGTTGTTAACAATGCCACACCCCCAACCATACACCATCTATTGGTTGAACCAAGGATAAGACATCTGTTTCAACCAACAATGTCGCCTATCCTACGATATCAAACCCTTTAAAGATGAAGTACTATGTGATGTTTCCCTACTTGAGGTTTGTGAATTTCTTTTAGGATAACCCTATATGTGGAAACATTATGTTGTTTATGAGTCCATACCCTATAGTGTCATTGTTACTTTAGCAAGCCAACTCTACAGGGTACCAGGGGTAGTGCCGACTATTGTAATTTCCTTGCTCTCAACAAATCAATGTCAAAAGGTTATCTCTTAGAATGAAAAAAATGTTCTCTTCATGGTTCGATTTGAAGGTGAATGGAAGGTCACTGCAACCCCCATGGCCTCAACACGGGGCCTCTCTACATAACAGAAGCCGGTGGAAAATATTGTGGAGGAATACATATATATCTTCGCTTCATCTGTGGGGTTTCCTTTGCACTACAAGGTCAAACATTTAGTTGACTTGATACTTGGTGCTTTGTAAACTAATGGCCCAATATACATACACTCTCTTCTGGAGAACGAGGAAATAAAACATTAAATTCATGAACTCATAAAAAAGGGTCACATTCATTCCAGTCACTTCTTTCCCATTGAAAATATATTTTTGGATAGTTTGATACCTATGGTTCTTAGGGAGGTAGTGCCTATACTCACCAAACGCCTCATTTCCTAAACTTCTTAAGTGATGAGATTTCATCCTAGGACCACATGCAAATTTACCCTTTGTTTGAAGACCTGCAAGATATGGATAAATGTCAGTATTAATTATATGCCAATGAATTATTTAAAAAACATGCATGATATTTTCATAAAATCATATACTATTAAAGTGCAGTAGTTTATTACATACCACAAAAATGTGTTAGCCCTGAGACATCATGAATTGTCCATGTAAGTATTCCATGGAATTGAAATTGTTTTTGCCCTATTGGTCTAGATATGTCGTACATAATGATGCCAACCCATAAATTTAGTAGCTTGTCGATAAGAGGCTCAATATACACATTCATATATTTAACTTGGTACTTACCTAATTGATTGAAAATACACATAATTACTACTTTGTGTGTGTGTGTGTGTAAAAGAAATTATGCAATGAACAAGACAAATGAAATGTTACGTTCAAAAAATTATTGTAAACAAATACTTGGAACAATCATTGCCAACATTGTGTACTTCCTCTTTATTGACATCTAACGAGGGAGGTTATTGTATATAACAAAAATAAGCCACATTGAATAAATAGACATGACCTCTCCAAATGGATTGACATTGTCAACTTCCAATGAAAGCCTAACATTACGAGGTTCTTCTTTAAAAAATGGCCACATTTCTTTGATGTTCCTAAATGCAGAACCATCTGCAAGAATTCGAAGAACACCATCTTCATTTATGTTCCATGCATGGTAATCCATAAACTGTGCTATGCTTTGGCACCTGAACATTCGTTGCAAACATGGAATTATGGGAATGTGATGAAGAACCTTGCGAGACACCTTTTTTTTTACTTGATTGGTTCGATATCTACTGATTTGACATTGCGTGCATTTAATTTCCGATGCATATTGTCCATAATATATAATATGATCATTAGGACATGCATCAATAGCTTGATACCCCATTACAATATCTTTCATAATGGCAGATGATTCTCAGTATGTGCGAGGTAAATTATTTGATGATGGTAAGAGAAATTCACCTAACAATCAACAACATAAAAATAACTACTTAATGTAAAGAATATTAATCGTAAATAATCATCTGAATTTTAGGGGGTATATGTTCTAAATTCGGATGAAAAAGTCATAAAGCTATAAAGCTAATAATTTGCCCATGTGGATCAAGGAGATGCCCACCTCTTTATTAATTAATTGGGCTAACAAGTTGCCCATATGGGTCAAAGAGAGTCCCACCTCTCCATTATTGTATTGGGTTTTATTTCCCACTACTTAGTTAGCTGGGTAGTTAGATCTATTATTATAATAATAGAGACTCATTTAATGAGCTCTTTCCATTATTGTATTGGGTTTTATTTTCCATTACTTAGTTAGCTGGGTAGTTCGATCTATTATAATTATAGAGACTCATTTAATGAGCTCTTTTTGATTTTGTCCAATGGACCATTTTGTAATGCTATATAAAGGCCTAGCAAGACTTCTCATAATACCAGGTTACTCATTTTGGCTTCTCTCATATTTTCTATTGTTCATTGTGAGATTAATTAGCTCTGAGTAATTTACTAGTAATTAGTTTAAGAGGTGAGGATCCTATTTGAGCCTCACCACCCGCGTACTTCATTTACAAGTTTTTTTCCATGCAAGATTGGCATCTAAGCTCCTCCTCTCTCGACATTCAATCCATCCAGATCTCAGCCCCCGAGATCTGGATCAGTGGTATCAGAGCAAGTATACTATCCATCAGAACAAGGGTTTGAAGCATGCTACGAGTTCAAACATTTGCAACAATCACCAACCTCCTTTTGGTACTATCAAAATCCATTTGCTAGACCATACACTGTAAGCATCACAATTGGTCCACAGGAAGTACATGGATTTTTTTTTTACCCTCAGATCTTCGTTCACTAATATAAGGAGAACCATACATGGATTCACTACATCTATACATGGACCCACTACATCCATTAGTCTGCAACATTTTCAACAAACTTGTAGGGTGTTCATGCTGCCCACGGAGGTTCCATGATCTCTACAACAACCCATGTTTCCCATAGAGGTTCCACAACCTCTACAACAACCCATGCTGCTCTACAAACCCTTGGAATCCTTTGTGGCCCTCTACCCTCAACCAAATTCAAAGAGGTGTTGCGACCTCTACACAACATTTGAGAGTCTCTACCATAGCTCATTGGAAATATCTCTTCAATATATCAAATGGGTATTTCACAGAATCTCATTTGGCTTCCTGGTTTGAGAGATATCATTGATTGAATCTCATCATGTATTTGACCCAAGGAGGCCGCGCGTACCACCATATTCAATGGTATATTATCCCTGCTCATGAAACTATAGATGGATTTCCACATATGGATGGAAATATATCTTCAAGATATCAAATGGGTATTTCAAGGAATCTCATTTGGCTTTCTGGTTTGAGAGATATCATCGATTGAATCTTAGCATGTATTTAACACAAGGAGTGTTGATTAAGGTTGGCTGTCATTGATGTCAACCCTTGAAGAAAGACCCGTAGCACAAAGGTTTGGGTAATGGACCCAATATTGTTTGATGTAAATATGACTCATTATTGTTTTGTCATTGTTGATAAGAAGTAAATATGGATGAACTCCAAAGTGGTCCCCTTATGGTGAAAGCCCTCACAGGAAGATGCTTTGTGGAGTAACATAACCCATGCTTAATTGTAGAATAATGAGATGAAGGAAAGTGAATTTGTTAGGGAAAATATCCTATATGGATATTGCTTGTCATGTCATTTCCGGTGGTATGTGGAAAGTCACATAATTCCTCACAGTTAGAGAGTTATGGCCATGAGAAGTTGGAGACCCCAGGTTTGGGTAATGGACCCAAGTTTGTTTAATGGGTAACGATATGAGTTATGATATATTTTCAGATAATATTATTCTATATGGATATTACATGTCATTCCATTTCTGGTGGTATGTATAACGTCACATAACTCCTCACTTTTTGAGAGTTATGGCCTTACGAAGTTGGAGGACCCTCATATGTCATCTAGAAGCCCCAAAAGGTCAAAGTAATCAAAGCGGTTTAAGAGATTTTAAAAGGTAAATAATAAAGTG
>JZKD02S1025620.1:20600-71338 GCA_000966675.3 Picea glauca
ATTTAAGTGGGGTAAAAGGAGGTTGCCCCCTTGAAGAGGCTTATTATATGAAATTATCTCTTTTTCAAGGCGTTGAGTACTTTTTCTGAGGTTTTTCTATGCTATATTGATATTTTGTTCTTAACAAAAAGCGTGTGTACATGGGCAGTAGTGGTGCAGGGTGCATACATCTTTAAACATATGGTTTTTAAGAAGAGCTACTCAGTGATGGCTCGGAAAAAATAGTAAGTAAGAGGACCAAATGCCAGGTATGCATGTATGGTGCAATTTAGTGTTATAACATATGGCCCCTAATGTGTGAGGTCAGAAGAGCATTTGATGGCCAAAATACATTACGAATCTTCACCAACCTACGAAGCGAGTGAGCCTAGGACTAGAGTTCGGGAGGTGCCATCTACAAAAATAATAATTGTCTCACCGAGGCGGGCATACCCATGCTCGAGATGAAATAAATCATGGCTGCCAATCAATTACACTTCAGATCCATGTCACATAACTATATAAAGTGTAGCCCTGAGCAATACACAACGGATCTACATCTCAAAATCAAAGATATACATGTATAGTATCCATGTTCAAGAAGCCAAATGATGCCTGATGGTAGGAGATGAGGCCTTAAGAGCTCGAGCAACAACTTCAAGATCTTCAAAAATCAGGTAGGAGTGCAATGTGAGTGTACAACTTCACTACCCAGAGGTCTTCGACGACTCGTCGGGGAACAAACAAGAGGATCTCGGTGATCAGGCAAAGAACTTCATTGATTTTGAACAAAGACTTGATTGGACTTATGGGGATGGACGAGCATGAGGGAAAGAGAAAAACTGCAGAAAGGCCAACTCAGGTTGCCTAAAACTTCCCTTGGACAATAGAACGACTGATGATCAGACTCAAGCAACATGACATTGACATAAGTTCACGATGCAGGAGGCAACACAAACTCTCCATATGTTTGGAAGAATAACCAAACGGAGGAGGACACAACTCTATGTAGCGAAAATAACTTCCTAAGGCCCTATTAAATCCCAATGCTTGATGACAAATGAAAATATGTTTTGTTTCCAAGGGCGAATCATTGTGCTACCATAAAAAGAAAATACTTTTCCCGTCCTCTTTATGGGGTATATTTGATTTTTTTTATCTTTTTCAATATTTTGAAGAGCTTTAAAAAGAATAAAATAATGCTACGTTACAAAGGAGGAACAAGTGTTGCAAAGCATATTAGTTCCAAGCACAAGGAACACACTAATATTCATAGCAAGGAAACATGTGCAGGGTAAGGATACTCAAGAAAATTCCTCCATGGGTCAAGGTGTCAGGTCACAGAGGCAAAGTGCTACAAGGCTTGCGTATAAGGCATGCTTCAAAGGTTCATTTGAGAGAAACATGGAGTTGACATTAGGCCAAAGACACAGATATGCAAGTGCGATTAGTAGGACATGATTAAATCCCCTTCAATGTATTTTTCACGAGCCCAGAGAAGGTAAGCTCGATGGTTTTTCATTTTTAGAGAGTCTAAAAAAGCATAAAAGAAGACTCTGCCGGGGTACCTTTTTCAAAGTTAGTCTAGTTGGTTTGAAAAAGGGATAAACTAGCACCGAAAATACGTCTATTCAAAACCATTTTAACGAGTGTGACACAGAAAATATCACTCGATAATCTTTTCAATTTTAAGGAGTCTGAAAAGAGCTTAACTATGGACTCACAACTTTTTTCTAGATTTAGTCTCCTTAGCCCGAAAAAGTATAAAATTTACTTAGTAGAACTCTCCCGACGAGACGAATCTCCCGAGGTGTACCTTTTTCCTCCTTAATATACAGGCCGAAAAAAGGGGTAAACTCATGCCAGTAGATGTTTTTCTGAACCAATTAACGAGTGTGAAAGAACAAGGTCACTCAACAATCTTTTCAATTTTAAGGAGTCTAAAAAGAGCTTAACTATGGAATCCATAGGGGAAGTTCTTCTAGACCATTTTAACGAGTGTGAAGGAACAAGGTCAGTCGACAATCTTTTCAATTTTAGGGAGTCTGAAAAGACCTTAACTATGGACTTCGTAGGGGATGTTCTTCTCGACCATTTTAATGAGTGTGAAGGAACAAGGTCACTCGACAATCTTTTCAATTTTAGGGAGTCTGAAAAGAGCTTAATTATGGACTTCGTGGGGGTTCCTTTTTCGTAAATTTAGTCCCTCAGGCCCGAAAAAGGGTTAAACTTATACCTTAGAATACTCTTCTAGCGAACTAGAGTTCCTAGAGTATACCTTTGTTCATACAATTGACCATCCAGACCGAAAAAGGGGTAAACTACCGCCGGACAGACGTGCCTTAAAATTTTAGTTTGGTGAGCGTGAAGGACAACAAGATCGCTCGACAACCTTTTCATGTTTAGAGAGTCTAAAAATGGATTAAAGAAGACTCCAGGGGGCTACGACTCATGTATGAAACTGGTTTAGGTAGAGCCCACTTCTAGGCTCAGACCAAGAGTCTCTTCGATAGTCAACTTGGAAAGTCTCCCAAAAGGCAAGAAAGCACAAACCACAGTGTAAGTCCTCCCACGGTATAGAAACCATAGTCATGGATTCAAGGATAGCCTCATCTGAAGGCAATTCAAAATCTGAGAAATCATGCAAACGAGGGTCGACAGTCCCAAAGGGTGAAGTAAACTGACCATATTCCATATGACGATGGAGGCTCTGTCTAGGACTGGCAGAGTATATCAACGAAGAATCACAAGCATGAGGGCTTGAGGATATACAAACAATGAGATCAAACTCAGAAGAAGACTCAAGATCACTTGGACCAAGAGGGGGAAGCAAGGGCTCCCATTCCCCCATTGGATAAACCAATGGATCAATTGCTGATACCAAGTCTCGAGAAGGAAAACATGATTGCACAGGTTCCTACTCAAAATCAATTGAACACCGAGGGTAAGACGCCACATAATTAACCCGTGGCGGGGTAGAGTCTACACGAACACTAGGAACAAATAAAGGGTTAGCTTGAACTAACACTGAATTAGGATGGTGATTATCAGATGCCAACTGGTCGATAGTGACAATGCTTCCATTATGAGGGAAATGTATCACCCAAAAGAGCGTATACACCACAATGTTCATAGCATATACATAATCACGCTCGAGAAACATATTGAAATCTAATGGGCCTTGCACCACTATAAAATCAACAAGGATAGTCTTCCCACCTAACGAGATAGGCAACTAAGGAAGAACCCCCAGATAGTCACTAGGACGTCTGTCAAAATCCAACAACTCATGTGATGCAGACACAATCTCGGGAGATCCCAAGACTTTCCAAATCGAGGAGGATAAAATACTTGCAGAGGCTCCTTCATCCACAATACATCAATAAATGTTTGTTGAATTAACTTCAACCCTTATTTAAAAGGGTGAGGAAGAAGGAAGATGAGGCTCAACAAGGTCATTCCAATCAAAGGAAACCATCCTAGGGCTTGTAGTGGGTGTGCTTGAAGAAAGCAGAATGCCCCCTTGTTCTGAAAGTATTGAAATGGAAATGCTAAAAACATAGTCGGTAGACACATCACTCTCCAAGAGAAGAGTGGGATTAGCCGAATATTTCAACGACGTGACCAATTTGGTAGACTCGACACTCTCCAAGAGAAGAGTGGGATCAATCGAAGACTGCATTGGCGTGACCACTTTCTCAACCAACGGCTGAATAGGCTGCGAGACTACATGGTCTAAAGGCACCTCACCCCCCAAAAGAGGAGTGGGATCAGCCAATCACTGCATTGGCATGACCACTTTCTCAACCAATGGTTGAATAGACTATGAGGAAACCTCAGAAGACTTAGAATCAGAAGAGCTTGCAGACAGGGACCACAATCTTTGTACCTCTTGAAGGCCAGGGCATAAATGAGTAAGGTGATCTCCCTTGCAAAGCTTACAAGGGAACTTATGCTTACATCCTATCCATATAGGTTTCTCAACAGAATCAATGCCCTCATCATGACTACCAGTGGCTGGTTTCTTGTCCCCAACATCACTAGTAGAGGTTGTTGACATATCACTAACATGACTTGCAAAGGTAGGTGATTAGTCGATAACATGACTCACAGAGGCTACAAACCTATTGCCAGTATGAATAGCAGTGACTGGACTTTTTCCCCCAGCGTGACTTGCGGAGGCTGGGTCCTAGTATTCAACGTGACTTGCAGAGGTTGTCGACCTATCTCCAACATGACTGGCATAGGTTGGTGATTTATTCTTCCTCTTTCTACTTCGTTTAGAATTTCGGTTACTAGTAACTGTACTTTCACCAGAGGCAGGATAAGGAGGAGGAGAAGACTTTGCTGATGAAGGAACATCAACAATATGCCCATGACATAAGGTTCTTAACTGAGAAGATTCAAGAGCATTCGAGACATTTGGAATGATACCCAACCAAACTGGTAGTCCCACATTCAACCCGGGAATGTACAAAGTGGCCATCAAAGGGACACTAACGTTTCCGAAGAAAGGAAAAGCACAAGAATCCCCTTGCGAAGGGGTTCCTTGGTTGGTATTGTCAGTAATTTTAGCCATGAAGACCTTATGCACAGGTTCTCCCCTTGCAAGATCGTTCAAGTCCACAAAAGTCTCACACACTGACTCTAGCGAACTAGTGTTATCAAAACAATGCCTATAAAGAGGCAGCTCCATATTTCTAAGCGGAAGACCAAAAATTCCTCACGACCGACGGAGCGGGCATTATACCACCCTAGGTCATAGACCCAAAGTAATGATTGACTAACTCACTATGGAAAACTAGGGAGAACAGAGCACACACTAAAATCTCCTAAAGGAAAATCAAGCAAACCACTATCTAGTTGGAAGAACAGTTATGCGAGCCAACACTAGAGCAACTTACCGGTGCAAGTGCAACTCAAACAAGAAAACACCCTCTGGGTATACTCTGCAAAGCGTGGCCTCACGTATACCCTAGGTACCGCGAGATACCCCCGCAGTCACATGTGTAAGTCTCTAAAATAAAGGAAACTAGGTTTCCAGCTCGCGAACAGTCACCAGGCGAGTACAATCGACAGTCGGGTGGACCGCAATGAGCAGGGTATCAAGCTTGAAACTTATTGAGGGTATTGAAAGCAAGTGGTCTGGAAGACAACTAAGGACCTCGAACAGATTCGAGATCCATGAAGCTTCATAGGCAAATGAAACCGACAATATCCCACGACAAGTCCTCTATATGCGTTCCCCACTACGCTTGGTCCGACTTTGGAGGGGTTATCTCCGTTGCCTTTCCACATGTGACCTCATGTTTAGCCCTTGTTTTAGAGGGGGGTCCCAGATAAATTTCACGTTTACTGGAATTTTTACACTCCCTAGCTCAGACTCCAATGTTTGTTTAAAATCCTTGAAAAGTTTCCTCTCCAACCTAATTTAAGGCTTTAATCCTAAACTATTTGATTGACCCGACAAATAGAAAAAGTCTAGTTATTTTTAGATTAATCATTCTTTTTAAAGCTTGATTTACTCAAAATGGGTGCGGTAGTGCAACTGATGTTGTTAAGACTCTTGCGAAAAATTAAACTTATAAGAACACTAGCAAAGAATGATTATCTTTCTTATTTTTCTTTTGAAATGCTTTCAAGATGAGAAGAAAACACAAATCTATGCTAATTCTTTTTCTTTTCCCAAATAACAATGCAAAGAAAATTCTAAGAAAGAAAGAGACCTAAAAAACTAAGTTTATTTTATTTTATATTTTCTTCCAATCCAAAGCAGAAGTAACAAAAGATTCTAAATGAAACTGATGAATACACGATTCAAAATGCAACTCATTTTTCTTAAAATTTCAAGCTAAAAATAAGTTAAAAAATCTAGGAAACACAAGAAAATTCAAAAGAACAAGCAAACTGACATCAAACCCAGGCTACGACTGTAACAACAGAGACATTGTACTTGATCAAGAAACCCCTGAGAAGTATGAATTCAATCAGGGAAGAGGTTGACTGCCTCTCCTTAAAAAAAAAATTTCTTGGCACAGGCACGCTACTGACACTTAAGCAGCTTGCGTATGTACGCGGGTTGTCTAAAGGTAGAGCGCGTATGTACGTGGTCAGACCCACTGCAGGCCACGTACACCTCTGTAACTTCTCAAAAAAAGGAAAACTAACAGTCAGGATGACAAGGCAGGGAGTACTAGTATGGCAGACCAGAATCCCTTAAAGACTCAACAACTTACAAAAACTCAAAAAAGGTATTCAAACCAATTAAAACACCCATAAAACCCCCTAAAACCCTAGAGGTTTCCCCAATATTGTTGCTAGTTCTGCTATAGCAGGAAAACCCCCCTATGGACTACACTGGGGTTCAACATGTAGGCAAATCTAACCGTCTAAAAGTCTCCTACTCTTTAGACTACCCTGAATATACCCACATTCACACAAGAAATACAAAGTAAAAAGATCTGATAACTCTATCTTAAACTCTGTGTCTGGTGTCGATCCTTTCACGTTCGATCGCTCCTCGACTACAAGTCTCCTCCCAAGGATGACCTGCATTCACAAAAAGACAAACAAGAAACTACGAACATGTGTCTCATATATGAATTAGTGGGTTAGATGTCAGTTATAAAACATAAATCAAACATAAAGATTGAACACATCATATTGCGGGACATAAAAGGTATTCCTTTTATTAATATCACAAATTTTACTTACAATGAGATTGAAGACTGCTCCTTGAACCTGGTTTAGGATCCTCTTCACCAAGATCCAACTGTTCTTCCACGTATCTTTCTCCTCTCACACTTCTCTCTAGGGAAATGGCATAGGCTTATAATGGAGGAAAAAGGCAAGAATGGACAATTCCGGCTCAAAACTCACAAGGTGGTTGCAAATTCTTGGGGCAAGGAGGGGATGTGAAACAGATAGAGTTTCACTGTTCTTATGTTTCTCTTTGGAATGAGACCCCAACACCTCCTTTTATATGACAAAAAGGATGGTTATTAGGTTGGGTGACGGGCTATAGGCAATGGGATAGTTGGAAAACTACACAATAGCCTGTAATCTCAATGAATTCCTTACAACTTTTTAATTTTTACAACTTTTGTGGGTATATGCAGGTTGTAATGGTGAAAATAGCGTACGTACGCGAGCTGTAGTGGTGCAACAATCGTGTGTACACAGGCAGTAGTGGTGCATGGTGCATACATCTTCAAAAATATGGTTTTTAAGAAGAGCTGCTTAGTGATGGCTTGGCAAAAATAGTAAGTAAGAGGGCCAAATGCCAGGTATGCATGTATGGTGAAATTTAGGGTTATAATAGTTGGTACTCCATTCTCAGTGTATTCCATGATCTCCTTCTAGTGGTTAAGCTGTTTCCTGAAGAAACCTACTTTGATACCAATTGTTGGATTATTGAGAGGGGGGGGGGGTGAATCAATAATGAACAATTTATACACTTTTAACCACAATTTATATTCATTTAATGTATCAATGCATAATAAACAATAATAGACACATCCACACAATGTACTGTACACTAGTATTTTACATGGAAACCCAATGCAGGAGAAAACCACATAATTCTTTTCTTATATGTCTTTAATAATTGCATTCGAGGAAGCACCAACTTCCAATTCTCCGAATCCAAACAGAAGGAGGCTCCAACCCCCTGTGTTCTCCGACTCCAACCGAAAGGTGGCTACAACCATCCAATTCTCTGGATCCGAATCCCTAATTCTCAGGTTTCATCTTGAAGGAAGCTCCAAATCCCTGGTTCTCTAACTCGAACTGGAAGGTGGCTCCAACCACCTATCCTTGCCCCATCCTACCGCCATGAAGTATAAATTCCAAATATAGACAACCTGTCACTGTCACTGTCGTCCTATACCAACAACCTGTAACAACCTATACCAACAACCTATAACAACAACCTGTACCAACAACCTGTAACAACAACTTGTACCAACAACCTGTGCCAATAACCTGCCAAAATAATCTTATCAACCAATCATGTACATCAATAACTAGCACAATATGTACTATCACAAGTGCATCAACCATGCACCTTACAACACCTCATAACCATCACCAAGATCAAGATGTGCTTATAATAATATACCAAGAAATTTTATGCCACATCAACCATAAATTGTGTGCCAACAATACTACTAGCAAGTGCCTCTAACAATGCACCAAGCATGTACCAATCATGTATTAACAACACATCAACTATGACTCATCAAGATGTACCAAAATCATTAACTATACACCTCATGTATGTTCCAACTCATCAAATACATGCCTCAACCATGTACCCAACATGTACCTCAACCATATAAAAAATACATACACCAATATATCCAATAAATCCCTTTATCTATACATCACACTATCCATAAACCAAATACCATAAACCCTTACATCAAACCATGTGCCAAAACCTCACTGTTATGTAGCCTCAAGCATGTACCATGTCATGACCAAATGTAACCATCAAAACATGCATATAAACATATCTGTAACTGTATAATAGATCTGGTGTATGTGATCATAGACCTGCAGACCTTCCTCAACTTCAACAACAAGAGAATAACATTTTCATCAAACTTTACCTAAGTCTCACATGACTAGTTTTTGGATTAGCCAAAAACCCTAACTTGAAACAAGCATAACTTTGTACCTGAAATGAATAAAGGTCTGAAAATGATACACAATATTCTTCAGTGTCGTCTGTGCAATTCCTCTAGTTTTTACTTCTTGGAACCTCCCAAAAAATGATTTATAGTAAAAATGGCATACCTTGCTGAATTATGGATTATTCTAGAGAGAGAACTTGTATGGCATGCCATGTGCTCAATATTTGATATATTATTATGAAAATTTCACACAACCAACTATGGCCTGTACTCTTTCTATTACAATTGGTCTCACATCATTTGTATTTTATATGAAGAATTTATGATCATCTTACTCAGAACACCTGTTTACAACTAGTTTAAGGACTAGCCAAAAACCTTATCTTCCACAGAGTGTGTCTCCTAAAATACAATGACCCAGAAGCTGAAATTTCTTAGAACACATCATTACAATACTTCATCCTCCCTTGGATTTTCGACCTTCTTTACTTCACCTTCCCTATGAAATTTACCTCAGATCTCCTTGGTTACCTTAGTCACTTATATATATGCAATATGCTCAATAAGTGCTAATATGAGACCCTTGCTCTCTATTTATACTCTTCAAGTAGCTTCCTCTAGAGGTTATCTTCTAACTACTTTACCCAACTTCCTTATTTTAGGGCTAACACACTTATAACCACTTTGTTCACTTACAACCACTTTATCCACAAATAGTAAACTCACCACTTCTAGTTTCAACTAATTTATTTTTAATTATTTTCTTTTTGCAACAACTTAACTCACAATTAATTAATTTCTTGTTCAACCACTTTGGCTATTCAAACTTCTTGTTGCAACTACTTTACCCATAATTAATTAATTTCTTGTTCAACCACTTTGATTATTCAACCTTCTTGTTACAACTACTTTACCCATAATTATTTTCTTGTTGCAACCACTTTGACTAGCAAACTTTTTGATGACTTTCTAGGAGCTTCTAAAATAATTCACTTCTTGTTGACCTTCTAGGGGCTTCTAGAATATTCTTGAGGGTCCTCCAACTTCACAAGGACATATCTCACTAACTGTGAAGAACCACTAGACATACCATATATTACCGGAAATGGAACGACATGTACTATCCATCTAAAATAGTCTTACCTACATTTTCACTAATCTTCATGCATTTATACCTCAAACAAACTCGGGTCCCTTACCCAAAATTTCGAAGCTACAGAAATGTGTTATTAGACATAATCAAAGGTTGACATCAATCTCTAAGGGTTAACATCAATCTACAATATCACTCTCCAAGGGTTGACATCAATGACAACCAATTATCCAAACAAACTGTCCATCAATCTAAACCAATTGTCTAATACATTCTATATGGTGTCTTGGACACTAGGGAAGCTCCTGGCACTAAATCAATAGAGAAATCAATGTCTCTCTTCAGTGGAAATCCTAGGTGATCCAGGTGGATATCGGTGGCCACCCACCTTTTCCGACTGGCTCAAAACAATTTTTTGGCAATTTTGGCAATTTACTATTTTTAGCAGGTTTTAACTTCCGGGGCCATTTTGAGGGCCTAAATGAAGGTTTTTCAATATATAGGTTCTAAATGATATAAAAATGCATGATTTATCCCCCAAAATGAATCTCCTCGACGATACCTTTCCAACGAGCTATCATACGCCTAAAACGGAGATCGTATGCAAAAGTTATGACCTCGGGAAGTTGATGTACTAAGTTACCCAAACGGAGCCCACATGACTTTTGGCGCTTCATCTCCTAGGGTTAGGTTTTTGGATGTATAGGGTTTTTGGCATTCCTGTTTATTGTAAAAATGCCTTGAGAGTCTCATTGTACTCATCTTATTGTGAATGCGAGTAGCCGTCACATCTCTTCTCAGAGATAAGCTACCACCATTCTAGCGAGTCTTTCACTCTGTGTTTTTACAATCTCTGTACATTTCTTTCATTAATAGAAATCGTGTATTACTGTATCTTTGTGTTTATGGTTGCATCTCTGATATATTTCTGTTATATTATTGGATATACGCAATATCTCTGTGCATTTATTTATTATATCTCCGGTCTCATTTCGTGTCGAAAATAATCCGGATCAGTGGTATCAGAGCATACTGTTCTTGATCGTTTTTTTTTTTCAGTGCATGTCCCCGACGAGGTTCGAGTATAGCAAGTTGGGTCTGGAGCTCGTCTCTCTTGAGGATAATCTCTCTTGCACACCCAAGAAAGCCTCAATGGTGGAAGAAAATAAAAATGACGGAGCAACTGATCCTATCAGTCTGTTGCTTGAGCAAGCTCTCACGCAACAGAGGGATGAAATGATGGAGAATTTTTCCCACATCCTTCAATGCCTGCCGATAGCAACAGACACATCTTCATCAAGTGGCCACTTTGGAGGCACCTCGCCTTTCAAGGTACAAGTTAATTTTGATATTCCTGTATTTGAAGGACAGATAGATGCAAAAGTCCTAGACAAATGGTTAAATCTACTAGAAGGTTATTTCTCTGTTCACAAATTTTTCGACAAAGAAAAGATCACCTTCACACTCCTTAAAGCTCTTCCCCATGTCAAACATTGGTGGGAAACTTATTGGGAACAAATTTCCACAGAGGAGTCTGAAATATATGGGGCCGATCCCACTTGGGATTTTTTTCTGGATGCGGTAAAGGAACAATATTATACCCTATTGGAAACTATGAGGACCAGTACATGAGATGGACCACATTGCGGCAAGAGAGGGGCCAAGCAGTTTCGTAGTTCACAAATATCTTCCATACCTTGCGCACCAAGATGGGTATCAAAGACTCCGAGCGACATTTGGTTCTGAAATACCATGGGGCTCTACACAGATACATCCAGACTGAAATGGATTTTCTGGACATCTCATCACTCGGTGTTGCTTATCGATATGCTGTTAAAATCGAGCAGAAATTTAAGCACCAGAACAAACGAGATTTCAGATTTGTAAATCCGCAACAACCAAAGTATGACAAAGACAACCCTAACAAACAGTCTCTTGAAAACTAGTCCAAGACACAGGAAAAGAAGGGTCACGGAAAGACAAAGAAGGACACCGAAAAATGGTGTGATTTCCACAAAATCCCCTGACACAACATCGATGATTGTCGCTCAAAATAGTCATTGGTGGCCGAGATCAAAGACAAGGAGCCGAACCCTGATTCAGAATTTGATTATGAAAATATTGGTAAAGGACAGATCATTGACTCAGACCCCACTGCTATTGTCGCAACCGCAACAATTCAACCAGAAGAAGCAATAGATCCCAAAGAGGGGGAGCACCTTTTTCATTCACAGATGTGGGTGGAGGTGACCCTGCTACATTTTATTGTTGATAGCGGAAGCCATAAGAACCTCATTTCAACAGAGGTCGTCAAACAATTGGGATTGTCGACAACACCACACCCGCAAACATACAACATCGGGTGGCTTCGCCAAGGACGAGATATCCATGTTATCCAACATTGTCGATTGTCATACGAAATCCAGACCTTCAAGGATGAGGTATTATGTGATGTTGCCCCGCTGGATGTCTGTGATGTTCTCTTGGGCCAACCATATATGTGGAAACGCCATGCTGTTTATGAGTCTCGATCCCGTAGTGTCATTTTTACTTTGGGGGGCCATCTCTACAGAATACCATAGGTAGTTTTGACTATTGTTCCACCTAAAAAGTGCCGCAAGGTAGTATCTCATACTGCAAAATTTAGCTTCTTCACAATCTGTTCAAAAGGAGAACAGAAGGACACTGCAACCACTACAACCTCACCCTAAGCACCTTCTATCCAACAAAAGAAGGTCGACAAGGCTGCAACAAAGTGCAAATATTCCTTCTGCACACCGTCCTCTCATGTATCTCGACTTGTTGAACAACCTCAGCCTCAAAAGTTTCTTGACATACTTCCACAAACTGAGCAGCGCGATGTCTCCAACAATACAAACAACTTACCAAGATGTAGATCCAGCAAACACTTTTGCCTCTCCCTCGAGAACTCAATGCAATGGATATCATTGATTCCTAAGGAGGGAGGATTGATCCAGGTGGATATCAGTGGCCACCCACCTTTTCCGACCGGCTCAAAACAATTTTTTGGCAATTTTGGCAATTTACTATTTTTAGCAGGTTTTAACTTCCGGGGCCATTTTGAGGGCCTAAATGAAGGTTTTTAGAGATATAGGTTCTCAATGATAGCCTAAGGCATCATTGAGACCCAAAAATGAATCTCCTTAATGATACCTTTCCAACGAGCTATCATATGCCTAAAACGAAGATCGTATGCAAAAGTTACGACCCCGAGAAGTTGATGTACTAACTTACCCAGACGGGGCTCACATGACTTTTGGCGCTTCATTTACTAGGGTTAGGTTTTTGGATGTCTAGGGTTTTTGGCATTCCTGTTTATTGTAAAAAGGCCTTGAGAGCCTCATTGTACTCATCTTCTTGTGAATGCGAGTAGCCGTCACATCTCTTCTCAGAGATAAGCTGCCACCATTCTAGCGAGTCTTTCACTCTGTATTTTTATAGTCTCTACACATTTATTTCATTAATAGAAATCGTGTATTACTGTATCTCTATGTTTATGGTTGCATCTATGATATATTTCTGTTATATTATTGGATATACGCAATATCTCTGTGCATTTCTTTATTATATCTTCGCTCTCATTTCATGCCGAAAATAATCCAGATCACTGGGATTTCTCTAAAACAATCTTCAAAATCTCTGAAGACTGGATGGTCTTCAATGATTTCCACTTTATCTTTGGCTGCCTCTTCCACATGGGTTGCAAAAATATGACATCCCTTCCTGAAACTCTTCTTAAATTGCATAGTGGAAATCTCTCTAACAACTACCGTTCTTTGAATTCCTTGAATCTTACCTTTCTTCCCTTCTTCATCCAAACATGTGATTGTCTTGTTGTAACAATCTAGGATAACATGGTGTTTTTCCAACCAATCCATGCCAATTAGAAAATTATATGAACCAAATTGTATGATATACCTTTGTGTTGAGTCCATTCATGTCTATCAGACATTTTTTAAGCAACTCATTGATTTTCCTCTTAGCTCCGATGGCTAACTGAACTAACCAAGATTTATTTTTCTTACACCTTTGCAAGTGAAATATTTCCTCAATATTAGCATTTATGTAACTATGGCTAGCTCCATAATCAATTAAAATTGCTATGGCATGGTTATCAATCTTACCTTGTACTTCAATCATGGGGGATTGATATTCATCTTGCTTGTTGTCCAAGGCTACATAAATCCTTGACATGCTTCCTCCCGTATCTTCCACTATTTTAGCCTCTTTAATGTTGTGGAAAATCCTGATTCTTTATCCTTTGTGAGGGTAGTCCATTTATAAGTGATTTCCCTCACATCCCCAACATTATACAGGCTACTGCCTTGGATTTTTCCCAAATGAATCTGCATTCTTGTGCTCATTTTAAGATGATAGACCTTGTTGATTTTCTTGGGTGCTATTCTTGAAAAAAGGTGGCTTAAAACCTTTCTGCCTTTGATATTTTTTCACTTTCGTCTTGTCATTCCAAGCCTTTTGGAAAACTAACCTTCCTTTGCTTTGCTCAGAAATATGCCTTGCTATCCTTATGGATTCCTTCTAAGTTTTGGGGTTATCATATTGAATCTTGACACTGTAGAATGATGGTAACCCACTTAGAAAGCTTTTTATTTTAACCTTCTCATCCTTGACGAAGTCAACATACTTCAACAATTCAAAGAACCTCTTTTCATATTCGTCCATTGTCATGGTTCCCAACTTGAGTTCAAATAACTCTTTCATATTCCTTTCATAGTAATGCTTGGACAAATATTTCTCTTCTAAATATCCTTTGAACTTCCTCCATGAGATCATCTTCTCATCAAGGTTCTTGGCTTGCTCAAGATGATCCCACCACATGGTTTCCTTTCCTTGCAAGTGGTAGGTGGAAATTCTAGATTCTACCCAATAAGGGTAATCATGCAGTTGGAAATATTTCTTTATTTCCAACAGCCAGGCCTTGACCTCTTCTCCCTTCCTATGTTCACCATTGAAAGTTGGTGGCTTAATCTTCCCGAGTTCACCTTGCAAGATGTCTGCCTCAGGTCATCTTCTTTTCCTCCTAACATGAGACACACTTGGGCTTCTCCCTGGCCCAAAACTTGCATGAGTTCTCCTAGTGGATTTCCTTGGAGAATGATGGTGCCTGCTCATGCTTCTTGACTTCCTATCATTTCCATGATCATCTTTGTTACCCCCCAAATTAGGGGTAACTAAGGAGATTATGTTTTGAGGCCAATAGGTTGTAGACATGGAGTGTAGAGATCCATATGGCCCTTTCTTTCGATTGATACATTATATACATCACCACCAACAACAACATCCACCACACCGACCTAGTTCTAGAAGGAAATGGGTCTTTCTCCATGAGGTAATGAGTCTGGGTATCATGGTAAGTTTCACTCTAATAGTTAAATCATCTGAACATGTTGCAAAGAATCTTTCTTGATTACAAAACATTTGCTTGAAATTTATACTCTTTGCCTTATTTAACCCTAGTGGGTGTCATGTTATCCTAGTACGCTGGTCATCCTCAGGAATAGGGTGCCACTTGAGGGTTCCTTGAAGAGTCATCGTCCACTCCCAATCATACCTATCACCTTTCATACTTCTTTCCTTCCGTCCCCTTATCTTTTGGGATTTTCGGGTCTACTGACCCAAGAAGGGATTGTACCTCATTTCAAGGGAAGAATGGGATAAAGGCCCAGAGGGGAAAGTAGATGGAAAAAGATAAAATCCAAACATAAAACATTCTAGATGCTCGCCCAAGAGGTATTGAGAAAAAATGAACCGTTATCTCTTAAAAGTATAAGACTTGCAAAAGCATAATTTCACATTTACAGATGTCTCGCTTGTTGAGGGATCTACACAAGTGCATTACACGATAGATTATACCCCCATGGCACTCTGTGTACCTCTCCCTTCAAGTGACTATGTGGTACTTCTCCCTCAAGGTAATCGATTAACTATTGGGAGTACCCAACATTTGGAACTTAATTAATTAATTAATGGCAATAAATGGGTTTGGAAAAATGTTGCATCATAGATGAAGGGAAACTCACCCTCTACAAAGGCACCCATAAATGAGACAATAAAAACCCTTGTGTGTCATGAAACTCATGCCTATAAGTTCACCACACTCCAATTCGCATGCACACATGGCTTAAACAGGTTTCTCTTGGGAAACACCTTGGACTTGGGGAGTGATTGAGCCAATAGGATGCCTTGAGACCCCTCCCACACCTAAATTTGATAAATTGTATAATGTCCTTGAGCATTTTTTTAGTTTGAAAAGGGGGGTTTGATGCACATGTTTGGGTGGTTTGATTATTATATGTGGCTTACTTGTTATGATACTTGTGACTCAAGGACGCTTGGAGGGTGTACCTATTTATTTTTGCAGGATCTTGCCCGATGGACAAGTATTGATGAGGAGATGATTAGTTCAGACCTTCATGAGGGCTTGAATCCCAAGGATGGATGTGGAGACCCCATGCTTGGGGCAAGATAGGATGACTGGTTTGCACAATGAAGGAAGAGGATGTTGCCTTTGGAGGCACTCTGGCAGGCCTAGACGACCAATTACCAACTCCTCCCATTTGGATGTTAGCCCTTGGAGGCCTCATACATCACCCTTGTATCCCATGATGTCATCTAGGGCTAGGTTTTGATAATTGGCGATGCTGGACAAGAATTTTGACACGTGTGGCATGAAAGCTGGCCTTTGGAGGCCCAATGTTCCACTAGACAACCTCAACTTCTCCTTGAGGAGGACTAACGTCATCCTAGGAGGGATGACATCACCATCTTTAGGGTTATTTTGTGGAGAATTGATTTAATTTTTAATTTTAATGAGAAAATTGACATGTAGGCTCAATTTTGTGAAAAGACACAACTATTGGATAAATAAGCCAGGATTTCCCATATAAATATGGCTGGTAGTTTTTATTTTTCATGATAACTCTCCCCATTGAGAGAGGGGACTAAAATTGACGCCCTTTTTGGGGTTACTTGGCTGAAATAGTGAGGCACACTTGTATTGGAGGCTTGCTACTTCCATCTTCGATAATTTTTGGTGAATTTTTCTTGGCAATCTAGGGCTTTGTTTCTTGATTATTCTTGGTGAATTAAGTAAATATGCAATTCTCATTTTATGTTGAATATCTGTGGTATATTTTATTATTCATGTTGAAGATTATGAAATTTCTTTCTTCCAAACCCTGGGAGTAAGGAGCATAAGATGTTTCTTCCTTGCTCTTTATTTGCTAAACTTTATCAAAGAGATCTTGTCTAAACAAACTTCTAAATCCCTAAAGTGCTAGCACTTTAGAAGCCTTGTCTATTCATTGTTGCATTAAATATATTTTAATAGTCCAAGAAAGAGGAAATTGCTAGGGCCTAGAAGTGCCCACTCTTTAGCTAAATTTACCTTTTAAAGCTTGGTTCTTAGAAGACTTAAGGTGCTACTCCTCAAGATCCACTTTATCTTTTCTTAGACAAGCATAATCATTGTTATTTCTCCAAGTAAGTGTGTTAAATATATTTACTCCATAAACCCTTGAAGGCACTAGTATCATCTCTCTTTTGTTGGAAGATTGATCAGACACTTTTACACTCTCTTCTTTGAAGCTTTTACTAACTAATTCTAACACTAATTTAGCTTAGATCACCTACTTTATTGCCGTTGTTATAAATGTTTGCTATAACCATCTAATAGCATAAAACTTTCTGCATAATTGATTGTAAATGCTATCTAAACACTTCAGAAATTGCTTGTGACAAGTTATTATCATTCTCAATAGTAAATGCTATCTTTTCTATCTCTTTTAAAGATTTTCTAAGAAGTATTTGTTTCAACTGTTACATTTTATTAATTTTCATTGTAAACTTATTGACTGCTGCAACTTCATATCAGCTAGCACTTATTGTCATTGTCTATTGTCTACTGAGGTATTATTATTATATTTGTACTTGGGATTATTGTATATGCATGCTATATTGCCTTGTTCTGGGAAGGTACATCAAACACTTCATTAACGCCAATTTTTAGACATAGACTTAGTGACTTTGGTAACCAGTGAGAGGGGGGAATATATCTTGACCATAACCCTAATTTTCCAGCCCTTTAGGTTACCGAGGATGCTTCCGCTAGGGTAGACCTATCCTATCCCTAAAAAGTGGGAATTTCATATTAATGTGACAATGATAGGATATCCCGTTTGTTACACAAATATCCCTTAATTTCCTTGGGATTTGGGAAAGTATAGATTGCACGATAATATTTTTGGTGCCATTACCAAGGAGAATCGAGTCAATTTTCCTCAACGACACATCTTTAGTAAGAATTTCCTCAAAGACTTTTTGCTTTACAAACTTACGTGGTGAGTTCACTAAGGGTGATTCCATCACTTCCTTTGATAATATTAAAAGGATTATCTGGTGACTCCACCAAGTGGAAACCCATACAACCAACCATGGATTTTCTGTGGGATCCAGGAAAATTTTTCAGACCTTTGGACTTGAGTGAAATCCCAGGGTACCCTTGGTGGATGCCTCTTGAATGCAACCCAAAGTGGTTGCCTAAGTTTTTCGGTAATGATGAGGATACTGCCAAAAATCATATGATGGACTTCTGGGCGTTTTTTCAATTGAATCCGATGGATGATGAAGCTGAAGATTTGGTGATGAAAATTTTCTTAGCCACTCTTTATGACGATGCTAAAATATGGTATGATGGTATCCATTAGGGAAGAATCAAGACCATGGAACAACTTGAAGCGATATTCATGAAAAAATGGTCACTTCACTAAATGTTCCCCTCCTTGAATGTTGAAGACATTTTGGGGTATCCAAATTATATTCTTCCTAGATTGGTGAGAAAGTGCCCAAAATTCAATGGAAACCCACTCTTGGCCATTACTCATGTTGATAATTTCTTAAGGTTTGTGTTAGAGAGAAGTGTAACACATCAATACGTACATATAAGATTGTTTTTGCTTTTGCTAGATGCAAGGCGAAAACATTGGGAAAAACATATTCTTAAGCTAAAGAGTTTGTATTCTCTTACAATTCTCATTGATGGGTTCCTCAAGGAATGGATCCCAATGATACAATACCATGGAGATGATTTCCACAAGAAAGGACAAGTTCTATCCCTAATGAGGAAGATGAAGAGAAGATCCGTGACAAGGGTCACCAATCTTTCGAAGAGGAGAAAGAGGTTCCTCATGACTCTATTAAGGGACAAAAGCTTGAAGAGGTGAGTCATGAGGATGAAGTACCAATGTCTGCTCCTCTGCCTAATGAAGTCATCCAAGCCTCTAGTATTCCTACACAAGGTGTGGTCAGTCATTTTCCTTTTCAGGTTTTTGATGATGCCTTATTCTGTGACTTGGAAAGTGAAGGAGTGTTAGGAGAATCCTTGGATGTACCAGAACCTTCATGTTATGATAAAGGTAATGATGTGATTTACAATATTTATGAGTTCATACATGTTGGAAGACATAAGTGAGATGTGGTTGGTCATGATGAAGATCTTATTTATGATGTTGAAGGTCATTTTCAATTATTGCCTTTACAACAACCATATATGATTGCTACTAATCTAGATGTTTAGAAACAAGAAGATGACGTGATTACGAATTTGTTCCAGACACCCAACGATGACCTTTTGTAATACTCTCATGATGATATTTGGTCATGCGCTAAAGAGTTTTATGCTTATTATTTTGAGTACTTGGATTTATTCCATGAAGATGATTTTCAACCACCGTTGTGCTTAGATTTTGATAAAGGTGAGGACATGGTTTTCATGAAGCATGATACATGTGATGAGGTTTTCCAACTCCCTTCATTTCCTTTATCTCGCTATGTCACCAAGGATGTAGTTGGGAAACATGTTTCTTGTCTCAAGTTTTCTCCAGGGTAAATATTTTTCTTATAATTTAAAGGTAGGTTGCAAAATGCCTTAAGAAGAAGTTTTATATATCGATATTTCAACTTTCCCCTAGGAAACTGTCAGTCATCCTCTAGATTCTTGTTCGCCCCCTCTTAGAACTTGGGGAGTGATGTGGTCCACAATAGTCAACCTTCATACTCTTTGAGTCAACTTCTCAAGTATTTGACCTTTCATGACCCTTTTCAGAGATGGATCAAGAAATTTTCTAGGAATGTGACTTGGCATAATTTTGTTCCTACCTCCCACCTCCATGAGTTAGATTTTACGATTCCTTATGATATGATGCATGCTCCAACTCATGTTATTTTTGTGCTTAACTTATCATTTTTTTGGTTTATGATGAAGCACAAAGGCATGTATTATGATATATTGCTAGGATGGTTTCACTGATTATATGACTATACCTATCATTCAATTAACACATAAGTATAGGTAGGTAGGCATTTATATCCATTGTATATACCATGCATTTCAATATAGTTGCATTTGTATATATTATATGAACATGATTACATGTTAGAATATAGATATTGCAAATTTTCTTTTCAACACTCACTTTTTCATTTTGATTTTTATCATATATGGACAAGGGTGATAGTACCAACCAAGATACTCTAATGTGTTTTCTTAAGTGTGTAGGACATAGGTCATACCAGAGATGATGAGGTTCTCACGAGCTCTATGGTGAGCACATGTCCCTGAGTAAGGGTAACTAAGGAGATTATTTCTCGAGGCCCACAAGTTGCAGACATGGAGCGTCGAGAGCCAGATGGACAAAGCATAGCCTCGAAGGGCCCTTACTTTTGATTGATACATTATACACATAACCACCAACAAAAACATCCACCACACCGGACTAGTTCCAAAACGAAATGGGTCTTTCTCCACAAGGTAACGAGTTTGGGTATCATGGTAAGTGTCACACTAATACTTATATAATTTGAACATGTTGCAAAAAATATTTCTTGATTACAGAATGCTTGCTTGGAATTTATACTCTTTGCCTTATTTAAACCTGATGGGTGTCATGTTATCCTAGTAAGTTGCTCACCCTCAAGAATAAGGTGCTACTGGGGGGTTTCTTGAAGAGTCATCCTCCACTCTCGACCATACCTATCACCTTTCATACTTCTTTCCTTCCGTCTCCTTATCTTTTGGGATTTTTGGGTGTACTTAACCAAGAAGGAATTGTACCTCATTTCATGGGAAGACGAGGCTAAAGGCCCATAGGGGAAAGTATATGGAAAAATATAAAATCCAAACACAAAACCTTCCAGATGCTTGCCCAAGAGGTCTTGAGAAACAATGAACCATTATATATTAAAAGTATAAGATCTGTAAAAGCATAATTTCACATTTATAGATGTCTCGCTTGTTGAGGGATCTACACAAGTGAGTTACAAGCTATATTATACCCCCATGATAATATGTGTACCTTTCCCTTCAAGTGACTCTATGGTACTCCCCCTAAGCTAATTGATTAACTATCAAGAGTACCTAGTGTTTGGACCTTAATTAATTAATTAATGGCAATAAATGGGCTTGGAAAAATGTTGCATCACGGACGAAGGGAAACTCACCCTATACAAAGGCACCCATAAATGAGACAATACAAACCCTTGTATTTCATGAACCCCATTCCCAAAATTTCACCCCAATCCACTTCAGATGCACACATGGCTTAGATGGGTTTCTCTCAGAAAACACCTTGGACTCGGGGACTGATTGAGCCAATAGGATGCCTTGAGACCCCTCCCAGACCTAAATTTGACAAATTGTATAACATCCTTGAGCATTTGTTTAGTTTGAAAAAGGGAGGTTTGATGCACATGTTCGGGTGGTTTGATTATTATATGTGGCTTACTTGTTATGATACTTGTGACTCATGGACCCTTAGAGGGCGTACATATTTGTCTTTGCAGGACCTTTCACGATGGATAGGTATTCATGAGGAGATGATTAGTTCAGACCTTCATGAGGGCTTGAAGCCCAAGGATGGATGCGGAGACCCCATGACTGGAGTAAGATAAGATGACCAATTTTCACAATGAAGGAAGAAGACATTGCCTTTGGAGGCACTCTGGCAGGCCTAGACGACAAGTTACTAGCTCCTCTCACCTGGACATTATCCCTTGGAGGTCTTGGACGCCACCCTCATATCCCATGACGTCGCCTAGGGCTAGGGTTTGATAGTTGGAGATGTTGGACGAGAGTTTTGGCACATGTGGCATGAAGGCTGGCCTTTGGAGGCCCAACGTTCCACTAGACAACCTCAACGTCTCCTTGAGGAAGCCTTACATCACACTAGGAGGGATGCCGTCACCCTCTTTAGGGTTATTTTGTGGATAATTGATTTAATTTTTAACTTTAATCAACAAATTGACATGTAGGCTCAATTTTGTGAAAAAGACACAACTATTGGATAAATGAGCTCGGATTTCCTATATAAAATGGCTGACAGGTTTTATTTTTCATGATAACTCTCCCCATCGAGAGAGGGGACTGAAATTGGCACCCTTTTTGGGGTTACTTGGCTGAAATAGTGAGGCTCACTTGTCTTGGAGGCTTGCTACTTGCATCTTGGATAATTTTTGGTGAAGTTTTCTTGGCAATCTAGGGTTTTTTTGCTTGATTATTCTTGGTGAAGTAAGTAAATATCCAGTTCTCATTTTATGCTAAATGTTTATGGTATATATTTTTATTGATGTTGATGATTATAAAATTGCTTGCTTCCAAACCCTAGGAGTAAGGAACACAAGGTGTGTCTTCTTTGCTCTTTATTTTCTAAACTTTGTCAAAGAGATCTTGTATATACAAACTTCTAGATCCCTAAAGTGCTAGCACTTTAGAATCCTTGTCTAGTCATTTTTGCATTAAATATATTTCAATAGTATAAGAAACATGAAATTTCTAGGGCCTAGAAGTGCCTACTCTCTAGCTAAATTTACCTTTTAAAGCTTGGTTCTTAGAGGACTTAAGGTGATACTCCTCAAGATCCACTTTATCTTTTCTTAGACAAGCATAATCATTGTTATTTCTCCAAGTAAGTGTGTTAAATCTATTGACTCCATAAACCCTTGAAGGCACTAGCCTCATCTCTCTTTTGTTGGAAGATTGATCAAACACTTTTTCACTCTCTTCTTTGAAGCTTTTACTAACTCATTCTAGCACTGATTTATCCTAGATCACTAACTTTATTGCTCCTGTTATAAATGTTTTCTACAACCATCTAATAACAACAATTTTTCTGCACAATTGATTGTAAATGCTAGATAAACACTTCAGAAATTGCTCGCAACAAGTTATTAACATTGCCAATAGTAAATGCTATCTTTTCATTGTCTTTTCAAGCTTTTCTAAGGAGTATTTGTTGCAGTTGTTACATTTTATCAATTGTTGTTGTAAACTTATTGACTGCTGCAATTTCATATCAGCCAATACTTATTGTCATTATCTATTGTCTACTGAGGTATTATTATCATATTTTTACTTGGGATTATTGTACATGCATGCTATATTGTCTTGTTCCAGGAAGGTACATCAAGCACTTCATTAACCTCAATTTTTAGACATAGACTTAGTGACTTTGGTAACCAACGAGAGGGGGGAATATATCTTGACCATAACCCTAATTTTTTTATCCCTTTAGGTTACTAGGGACGCCTCCCCTGGGGCAGACCTTGCCTATCCCTAAAAAGTGGGGATTTCCTATTAAGGTGACAATGAAAGGATATCCTGTTTGTTACACCAATCTCCCTTACTTTCCTTGGGATTTTGGCAAGTACAAATAACGCGATATCAATCCCTTTTGCCATGAGATCTTGATGTTGACACTTGTCTAGCACTAACTGCTTTCTTGGCACTAGATTGCTTGTTGAATTGCTTATGCAACATGTTTGATCTCTGAAGTATCTCTTCCTAAGCCTTCATAATCCTTTCATTATCATCTCTATAGCTATGCACTTATCTATGCAAGATTCTCATAGTGGCATGCTCCTTCCTATCTCTTCTTCCATTTGACTTTGTCTCAACATTCCCCACGCTGACATAACATCATCCTATTTAGGGTTATTTTGTGGAGAATTGATTTAAATTTAAATTTTAATGAAAAAATTGACATGTAGGCTCAGTTTTGTGAAAAGACACAACTATTGGATAAATAAGTCAGGATTTCCCATATAAATATGGATGGCAGTTTTTATTTTTCATGATAACTCTCCCTATTGAGAGAGGGGACTGAAATTATCGCCCTTTTTGGGGTTACTTGGCTGAAATAGTGAGGCACACTTGTCTTGGAGGCTTGCTACTTGCATCTTGGATCATTTTTGTTGAAGTTTTCTTGGCAATCTAGTGTTTTGTTGCTTGATTATTCTTGGTGAAGTAATTAAATATGCAATTCTCATTTTATGCTAAATGTTTATGGTATATTTGCTTATTCATGTTGAAGATTATGTAATTGCTTGCTTCCAAACCCTAGGAGTAAGGAACATAAGGTGTTTCTTTCTTGCTCTTTATTTTATAAAATTTGTCAAAGAGACCTTGTCTAGACAAACTTCTAGAGCCCTAAAGTGCTATCACTTTAGAAGCCTTATCTAGTCATTGTTGCATTAAATATATTTCAATAGTCTAAGAAAGAGGAAATCGCTAGGGCCTAGAAGTGCCCACTCTCTATCTTAATTTACCTTTTAAAGCTTGGTGCTACTCCTCAAGATCCACTTTATATTTTCTTAGATAAGCATAATCATTGTTATTTCCCCAAGTAAGTGTTTTAAACCTATTGACTCCATAAAATGTCGAAGGCACTAGTCTCATCTCTCTTTTGTTTGAAGATTGATCAAACACTTTTACACTCTCTTCTTTGAATCTTTTACTAACTAATTCTAACACTAATTTAACCTAGATCACTAACTTTATTGCCACTGTTATAAATGTTTGTTACAACCATCTAATAACAACAAATTTTCTGCATAATTGATCGCAAATGCTAGATAAACACTTCAGAAATGGCTTGTGACAAGTTATTATCATTCTCAATAGTAAATGCTATCTTTTCATTGTCTTTTCAAGCTTTTCTAAGAAGCATTTGTTGCATCTGTTACATTTTATCAATTGCTGTTGTAAACTTATTGACTGCTGCAATTTCATATCAACTAGCACTTATTATCATTGCCTATTGTCTACTGAGGTATTATTATCATATTTGTACTTGGGATTTTTGTATATGCATGTTATATTGTCTTGTTCCAGGAAGGTACATCAAGCACTTCATTAACCTCAATTTTTAGACATAGACTTAGTGACTTTGGTAACGAGTGAGAGGGGGGAATATATCTTGACCATAACCCTAATTTTCCATCCCTTTAGGTTATCGGGGATGCCTCCCCCGGGGTAGACCTTTCCTAACCCTATAAAGTGGGGATTTCCTATTAAGGTGACAATGGTAGGATATCCTGTTTGTTACACCAATCTCCCTTACTTGCCTTGGGATTTGGACAAGAACAGATTGTGAGAAAATAATCCCTTTTGCTATGGGATCTTGATGCTGACACTTGTCTAGCACTAGATGCTTGCTTGGTGGCAGGGTCCTTGTTGAATTTATTATGCAACATGTTTAATCTCTTAAGTATCTCTTCTTGAGCCTTCATAATCCTTTCATTATCAGCTCTATAGCTATGCACTTCTCTATGCAGGCTTCTCATTATGACATGCTCCTGCCTATCTCTTCTTCTGTTTAACTCTGTCTCAACATTCCCCATACTGACATGTAGACCTATAACCTATTCCTCATGGCTATAATATCCTTGATCATCTTCCATGACTCCAGTGTGCATATAAGAACCAAATTTTCCTTCCTGTACCTCTAATTCCACAAGAAATGTGCATGCAATAATTACTGTTAGAAACACACATAACATAAAACATTCCATCCATTAGAATAATGATTATTTATTCATCAATTTATGGAGTAAATAATGCGCCAGATCAAAATTATGATTCCTTATATGAATTCCTCACTAAAACAAATTTCCAATGGCTGTAATCATGCCTCAATCTAAATTCCGAGCCAAAAGTTACAACATTTACATGTTGCAATTCCCACTCTTTTACTACTACATAAATCTCTTTATTAATTTCTGAGAAATTTTATTTCCCAATTCAAAATTATGGGTTGTAAAATTTCTTCTAATCCTCAATACCTTACCAATGACTATTCATTTTCTCAAATATGAGCTCTAAGCTAAAAGTTATGGTCTGGAGAAGTTTCGATTGTTTTACCCAAATTACCCCTGTATGCTACATGTGTCTTATTTCTCTTCCAACATATTTTCAAGTACCGATAACCGAAATATAACTCCACCACTAGATTCTATGGACCGTAATATTTCCACCGACCGCTCTTGTGCCCCAAACAGACTTCTAAGCAAGGAGTTATGCTCTCCAGAAGTAAATATGGTGCCAAAATTTTACCCTCACTATTTTGGCTGTAACTTTATCATACAAGCTCTACTTTGCGAACCATTTAGATCATTGGATAGCTCTCTCCGAGTTATTTTATTTGAGATACAAAGATATAATGCACCTGTACAATTTTTTCTCATGGGTTTTGATTGGCTAAAAAGGTCGTTTAGGGCCTAAAAATGTCCCGCAAGTTAATGACCTTCAAAAACCACAAAAATTCGCATAAAACTGATTGTTTTACTACTGTAGCAACCCTTTAAATTTGAATCGTTGATCTCAAATTAGGAGAAACAACAACCGTTGATTTGAATCTATTATCCATTGGAAATTGTCACTTTCCTTTGGGTGCACATGACACTTTTCCTGACCTATCGACGCGACTGTTGACCGATGACCCACCTCCTCGATGACTAATTCACAACATAACTCTAAATCGACCGATTCGACCGTCAACCATCGAAAATATTCGTTGGAAAATAGAAATCCTCACTGATTCGGCCGATGCCCGACCATTGATCCATCGACGATCAAAGATCCTCGACGATTGTCGAAAAAACTTCCCTAAATCAACCGACTTGACTGTCGACGATCGACCACTTCTAGGCTGACATGGTAACTGCCGACGTGACATGACACGTGGATGCTAATGTGGCATGACACATCATCCTGAGGTGTCAACTTGGGTGACATGGCATGATACATGGATGCTGACATGGAATGACACATGGATGATGATGTCATCATCCTCTTCCCTCCATCGACCATTAGTTGATTCTCTTAGATGATATGAAGACTTTTCCGAATCGGTCGATTCCTAACCATTGGTGTGTTGTCATCAAAGACTTCTCTTTATTGATTCAAAACACTTCGTAGAATCGACTGACACTCGATGACCAACCCATCATCCATCGATGATTTCCATTGGTGGATGAAAATAATTTGTTGGACTCAGCTGATGCCTGGATTGTCGGCCATCGACGGTCAGAGATGTCTTTCGGCCAAACCAATTCTTCACCAAACTCACCAATTCAACCGTCGACCATCGGTGAGTTCAATTGGAAAACTACAAACCCTCCACAAATCTCACCGATTTGAACATCGCTCGCTGGTGAAATATTTTGATGGAATCCAACACTTAAGATAATTTTCGACAAACCTAGGTGAATCTGGGCCGTTGATCTCTCACTCGAGATGATCTTGGCCATTGTTTTTGATCAATTCTCCAAACGACCAAAAGGAATACAAATCATCGATTTTATCCATTTCCCAAACCACCAAAAATTAATCACAACCGTCGATTTTATCGACCTTTCAAAAGATCGACACCTTATAGATTTTTAAATTTATTGTGGAGAATCTCGGCCGTCGATCTCGATATCAAACTCAATCTCAACCGCCAATTCACCAAACTGCCTGCAACTATACATGTAGCCATTAAAATTGAATTTCAACTCTTTCAAGTTGAATTCAGCCCCACAAATTTACCGCTATACTCCATTAACCTTATTTAACCATCCATAGTCATTCAAACTTGGATTTTTCCCATAGACTTGGGGATTTCTCTCTAAATTCTCCATTTCCCCCCCAAACCTGTAACAAAAAAAATCTGCAACAATGAATTTCACCAATTCGCTCTGGTTTTGGCCCATACAAGCCTGGTGTTTGAACTAGGCACTCTGATACCATAATGTAATGTCCCCCAATCCAAACAAGGGACATTATGGTGCAAAATACTCATTAAAACGAAATTTTTGCTAACTAATTTAATTCTTTTACAACTAAACTGTTTTCCTGTAGTTTTCAACTATGAATTAAAACATATTTAACTATTGTTTGCTGCCATACATTGATGCATGTACACCATACTAAAATAGACATGAATGTAGCTAATAAAACTCATTACAACAACATATAAATTATTCTAGAAAACATAGAGTTCATGCACAACAATTTAACTCATAAGTATAAGACATAAACATATCAAACACTTATATTTTCACATTAGTTGTGCAACCAATTGCTTGGGACAAACGTTCTTCCCAACCATATATTGATTGTTCCAAATCTCAACATCCAATCACCCCTGAGCCAAGGATAATAATCCACTAAAGAGGGTGGTCTCTCACATTCTACTAACAACTCATAAAACTCACAACCCACTGATATCTTCCTACAACTATCTTGATTTTCCACCAACTCTCTTCCTCTTGACCTGCCCAACCCAAGGAATGTACCTTTTCACTAATCTCAGTCCCTTGGGCATCCCTTTGTTTAGTAGGGTCTCTCTGGCACAGGTAACCAAGAATATCTCAATTGGGAACTCAAGGGAACTTGTTGCAAGGAAACTACCAACAAACCAATAGCAACCACTTACTGTTACAATGCAACTCGCCCAAAAGTTAACTCTTCAGGCCTGGCAACTTGGCTCTTCAGTTTCCATCTCCAATTACACTCCAATACACTCCATCTTTCTCTAGAATTCACCCTCCAGGGCTGCACCAGCTCCAAGCTCTCTTTATTTCTCTCTACTTGCTCCTCATGCACAAAAACTCCATGTGTAAAATTGCTATCCCAACCCATAAAAATTTATCTCCTTTTGCTTGCTTGCTTGACTCACACACTTACCCAAGATATTTGTACTCATCCCCCATGTGCCCAATAACTTTGGGATGTGACCACTCACACCCACCCTCTTATATGTATTCAATGATTGGCTTTGGGAACATTCAATCATAAATTAGAAGGTTCATATACAAATAACAATTTTAGGATAATGGGTTGGATTGATGTTCATGGTTAATTCTTCCTTGGACCCCTCTTGGCCATTATACTAGACCCTCCCCTCTCTTGTGGATTAATTCAACCCCCATCTATGTCCATGTCCCCTTAGCAGCTGCCATCACATTTTATTATTAAACCATAGAAACACAATTGGCATATTACATCGCTTTGGCCGTAGCCACACATTAGATCTACATAAGCATTAATTAAACTGGGGACTATAGTAGGGATGTTACATAAATAATGGAAACAATATGAGGATTGGATGGGTGGGAAATTGTAACATCCCAATCCTAAAATAAGGCATAATTTTGTTTATGCTTTAGGCATGCATTTTAGAGGACATATTATGCATTTTCAGACCAAAAACCTTGTGTTGTGCATAAAGGGTAAAATTTGCCTTGTAAAACAAAGAGGTCAAATTGTTAAAATTGACCTTGTTAAACTGAACGTGAAATTGAGGGAAACACACTTCCAATGGTGAAATTGGTATGATGATATCATGGACCTATAGGCTTATGAAACATCCAATCCTTAATATAAATTATGCATGCCCCATGGTGAAAAATGCATGCCTTAAAAGGGAAAAATGCATAAAAATGCATGAAAACAGGGCATGATGAAAAATGCACACCCTAGGAAGAAAAATGCATGTTTTGTGTTGGTAATTATATGTTGACCTTATGAAATTACATGAAAATAGGGTATTGAGAAAAATGCATGCCATGTTAGGGAAAAATGCACGCCTCAAGTTGAAAATACACACCGAGTGCGTGGGATTCCATGTTTACATAGTAAGGAGTAATATGAACACCTTGTTAATGAAAAATGCACACATGCACTATAAAAATGCACACCATTGACAGTTTTTGTAGCCTTATGATGTCCTAAACCCTAAATGGTTCTTCCTTAGCCCATATGAATGGTTTTAATAGGAAGATGAATGCAAATAGACGTTGATCCATTGTGTATGATTCATGCTAGTATGGAATATCTTATAAAAACCATGAACCCATGTTTGACAAGTTGTTTGGAAACATACTTAGGTAGTTAACCTTGTATGTTGAGTTGTTGCAACTTTTGGGAATGACATTGCTTGAAACCAAAATTCAGGGTAATATGGCTATGCCAGGTTGTATTGTTAAACCTTAATGAAAATGATTGAAGGTTGGTTTACAATCTTCATTACAATCTTCTTTAATGATGAATACAAATATATATTGTATTCCTTTGATAACTGTAATTAGTTTGTTTACAAGTATGCACCAATGGTGGATTCTATATCTACCTCATTATGGAAATCAAGGTTAAAATCAAGAGATATCCTAAGTCTTACATAGCTGAAAGTTGAATAGTGAAATGCAAGCATGTCAAGAGCTTAAAAAACACAAGCACAGGGAAAATTAGTCATGCCCAAGTCCCAAAATCTTAGAATCTAGAAGTACTTGTAAGTCTCCCACACATATGATTGATTCGAAATGCATGCAAGATATCTTTCTTGGCCATGTAATTTGAGAGTGTGTGTGTGTGTTTGTATTAGAGTAGTTTTTTTTTGTTATTTTGCTTTCAAAATGACCCTCTAACACATTCAGACAATCAATTTTTTTTTCCAGGTTACAATGCTTGGGGAAAACCCTCAAGTACTTCCCCTCATTTCGAGGTTGATGGTACCTTGGGTAAACCATAGAATCTTAAGGGCACAAGGCCGATCAACAACAAGGCTTGAATCCATTACAATAATATGCTCGTTATGAGCTCACACATGTCACTTATGAGAATTGAACTTGGGTGGGGAGGATAACAACATTCCTCCCAACCACCCAAGCTACACTGAATTGACACATGCACACAATCATTATTGATACTATTTTTCAAATTCAAATTACAACCCTTGATATTCCAAGTGTTTACAAAACTTTACCTAGGATGCAAAGTTTTCATTAATTCTCAAAAATTCCAAGTCCATTATTAAAAAATGCTACAAATCTATTTGAGCGTTCTTATAAAAATGCACGTCAAGTTTTGTAGAAGTGTTATTTTTAATAAATTGTATCTTATATCTATATATTAATCCAATTTTATTAATAAAAGTGATTTATAGAAAAATATACCAATATAATCGAAATCCATTAAAAAAATAAATCATTTTCCTGCCAAGGGTTTCCTCAATGTGCATTCCTCAACGTGCATTGAATAAGTTCTTTTCCACAATTTCAGCTTTGAACCCAGATAACCATGGCTGAACTTGAAACATGGGTGTCCTCTACCATGGGAACAATAGTTGAAATAGGGGGTTCCCAGGATGAAAATTTCACTGTCAAAAAATTCCAAGAGTGTGCTGATGCATGGAGAGATACAAACAATTGTCCAACATGTATTCTAAATATCTTGAGAAGAGCACGTGTTTATGAATTTATATTTGGACCCTTCAATTTACAAAATGAAGAGATATATGATGCCATATCTAATTATGATGATATGGCTATGAAATTGAAAATATTTGGGTAGAAGGTTAATTGGGCACTGATTTGGTTGCAAGAGCAACAAAATTCCACGCAGAGGAGAAACATTTAACTCCAAAAAAAATCCCCAGGTAGAAAAGATTGACATGGCCATTACAATATATGGGAAAAAGGTTTTTGTTCCCAGGAATGGTTTATAAATGCAAGATGTTCAAGATGTTCCCTAGGGACTATACAAATCTTTGATTCAACTTGTTCATAGGACACTTATGAATCATTATAAGAGTGATATTTCCGATGACTGCATGAGGCAAGTTATTCATTGGGTTGAAGATAGGGCCATATATGTCCCTCATCTATTGGGTAAAAAATTACATTATGCCTTGGAAGAAAGTAAAAAAAAGAAGATAAAGTTCAGTATCCCGGACACACTGCAGAAAATTATTGAATTATATTGACCCGATGTTCAAACAATCCCTCTTAAAACTTACATTAGGAGATCAACAATGAAGAAAACCATTGAGGAAGTACTTGAATAGACTCCAGTTTATGGTGTGGATTTTTTTAGTGATATAGTTACCCAAGATGAAGTTATTTCTATTGAGGTTTTAATATACCTACATGTATGTATGAATGAAGCTGAGGAGAAGGAAGGTATGGACAATTATATGGAAATGGGAAATGCTGATTTTTCTACTACTTTAGAAAGTATAATTGATAGAATTTATCCTAAACAAATAGAAATACTTGAGTATAATGTCCCTATTATGGCTGATTCAACCTCTCCAAGTTTAAATGTGCACAATCCAACATACATTTTTGATGACATATTTGTTTTCTTATTATTTGATAGAATGATGCAGTACAAACTAATTGCAATGTAGGATTCTTCCTCTATATACGAGCTATATACAACTAGAAGGAAAAGTGTGAACTAAAGGTCAATAATATTCTTGAATGCATGAAGAATATTGTGGTGTTGCAATCAACAATTGTGCACTGAGCACACGAATCAACCAGAAAAATAAACACCAAGGATAGTATTATTGATGGGTTAACAAGTGAGGTATCTAGAATCAGAGAGGAATATCTAAGGGATATTGATATTCTCAATAAGGATAAAGATGAAAACATTATTAGTAAAATTCAAGAGGAGTTGAGAAGTAGACCTAAGATTTTGGATATACGTCCATTGCAAACTATAAGTACTCTGACTGAGGATGAATTAAATGAGAAGTTGAAGGAGAAAGATAAATTAATTGAAAATTTAAGGGTTGAATTTGAAAATAAATTGAAAGAGGGTAGAAGCATTAATCAAAGGTTGTAGAATATAACAAAACAATGATCAGATTGAGGAAAACCTCTGATAGGTAAGCTAATAAGTTGAAAGAGAGATATTTAGAATGTACTAAGACAACACTGAAGATTAGAGAACTTGAAGAGGAAAAAGAAAGGCACAGTAAAGAAGGTGGCAAGGGTAAATCAAAACAACATGAAAAATAAGGTTATAGTAAAGGTGGAAAGGCTAAAGGTATGGTTAAGGGTAAAGGTAAAATTCAAGGTAGTCCAACAAACGTCTTCAATTGACTTAGAGTAGTCCCTACAAATATGAGAGAAGAGGTTGTAGGAAGCTCTCACATTCAAGAGTGCTGCATGTGATTTCTATGCCTTATCACCGATGATTGAATCATTGAAGGCGAAGTTAGCCGAGATAGAAGATAATATTATAGAGATAAAAAATGAACTCTTACAGAACCAAAAAACAAAACATTTAGGATGTGACATGGAGATACAAAACTTGAAATCTCATATCTCATATCTCATCTTAAAGAATGCATTACTATATCTGAGAAATAATGAGGGATTGACAACTTGAGACTGAAGTAGAAAAACTCAGGGGTCAATTGGCTGAAGTTCAATCCCAATTGAAATCACAAAAGGAATATTTTGAAAGGAATAGGGACACTCAAATAAGTATAAGAAGAATGTGGAAATGTTGAAAAATCTAGGAGAAGATAAAAGTAAATTGCAAGACATATTTAAAAATTATGCAAAGAATGTTAAATAACTAGAGAAACAATTAAAACATGTTCCTGCTGCATCTCTAGAACAATCAGAAGCCTCTACAAAAGGAAAAAGAGACTTTACTGATTTTTCTTAATCTCCAGTAAAGGGTTTGCAGAAACCTCCCAAGCAACCTAACATAATAACATTTGTTTATATATAAGTCTATGTAAATATATTTAAAGATGTAATATATATCATTATCTCAACAATTAATTGACAATGTATTTTATTTTATGCAGTTAATGAATTCAAGGCCATTTATAGTCTTCATTTTATTTTGTATTAAAATACAATTTTTATTGATAGAAAATTGATTTTAGTCCATTGATGGTTCTCATTTCATTTGATCTTAATGGACACATGTGATTGTTAATTAACAATTTTTCCTTTGAAAAAATCACATTTTTATTACTGAAAAGAAAATTACATTTCAAAAATGCATGCCAACTGATAAATTAGCTCACTGCTACTTGAAATTGAAATCTAATAAAAGGGTTGAAATATATAGTGGTTTGTGGTTATAAACATATATGAGTGTGTATAGTTACATATCAAAGCCTGCAATATTTTCAAAGTTACTTGAGGTTGAGTTATACACATATACACCACCATTATCATCTTGTTTGCAAGATGTTTGAGTAAAACATAAGAAGTTTCCTATACTTGACATGTTGATATAATAATGGGAATTTCATAAATTTATCTTTGTTGTTATGAATATGAAACCTATACGTATCAAGTATACATATGGCTTGTAGAACAATAATTGTGCATGCAAATTACAATACATACACAACCTACAAATGCAACATTTGCCCAATTTCCTCCACAATGGTAATTTTCATACCATGACTATTCATAATCCAATATATATATATATATATATATAACTAACACTTAACACATGCACTACACACACACACACACACACACACACACACACAGACACATATTTACACACACATACACACACATACACAAGCATTCTTGCATAAATACCCTACTAGGTATGTTCATATACACAACAATACACACCCACAATATTTCACTTATTGCTATAGCGGGAAAACCCCCCTATGGAGTACACTAGGGTTCAACATGTAGGCTGATCTAACCATCTAAAAGTCTCCTACTCGTTAGACTACCCCGAATATACCCCACATTCATACAAGAAATATAAAGTAAAAAGGATCCGGTAACTCTACCTTAAACCCCACATCTGGTGTCGATCCTTTCGCGTTTGATTGCTCCTCGACTACAAGTCTCCTCCCAAGGCCGACTTGCATTCACAAAAAGACAAACAAGAAACTACGAACATGCATCTCATATATGAATTAGTGGGTTAGATGTCAATATAAAACATAAATCAAACATAAAAATTGAACACATCATATTTTAGGACAGAAAAAGTATTCCTTTTATTGATATCACAAAGTTTACTTACAATGAGATCGACGACTGCTCTGCGAACCTGGTCCAGGCTCCTGTTCACCAAGATCCAATTGCGCTTCCACGTATATTTATCCTCTCACACTTCTTCTAAGGATGGCATAGGCTTATGATGGAGGAAAAAGGGCAAGAATGAGAATTCTGATGCAAAACTCACAAGGTAGCTGCAATTATATGGGGCAAGGAGGGGATGTGAAATGGACAGAGTTTCATTGTTCTTATGATTATGTTTTGAATGAGACCCCAACACCTCATTTTATATGACAAAAGGATGGTTATTCGGTTGGGTGACGGGCTATAGGAGGTGAGACAGTTGGAAAACTACCCAATAGCTCATAATCTCAACGAATTCCTTGCAACTTTTTAATTTTTGCAACATTTCTGGGTATACGCGGGCTGCAATGGTGCAACTAGCATACGTACGCAAGATGTAGTAATACAAAAAGCATGTGCACGCGGGAAGTAGTGGTATAGGGCACATAAATCTTCAAAAATACAGTTTTTAAGAAGAGCTTCTCAGTGATGGCTTAGCAAAAATAACAAGTAAGATGGCCTGATGCCAGGTATGCATGCATGGTGCAATTTAGGGTTATAACACTTGTGGAATCATTAATCTATAATCTATCATTATAAATCATTTAAGAGTCAAATATGTCACAATACATATTAGTTCATGCATGTAGCCCCAAACCAAAATGTATATTTCATGCTTCATCAAATTCTGGGGATACAACAACATATATACAACCTACATTTTTCCCTAACAGGGAGTGCATTTTCCTCAATGTCCTCTTTTCATGAAATTTCATAAGGACATAGTGCATAATGTGGATAATTCATCTAAAGATATGTTTTTTCCCTAACATTACTATTTCAGGAAGTTATAATGCAAATCCTAACACAAGGCTTTCATTTTTCACTCTAGGGTGTGCATTTTACAACATGCCTTGTTTTCATGCAAAAAACACATAATTTCAATTTTTGAGAATGCATTTTAATCTTAAGGAATAAATATCTCATCTTAAAGAATGCATTACTCAATAGCCTATATATAACTAGCCTTCAAATATACATGAAATCCCAAATCTAGGTGCATGAAAGAAACCTCTCCTGTTCTTCAATTGTAATTTAAATGAAATAGGTAAATTTAGCATATATCTGATTCCATCTTATGACTTGGAATTTTTTTTAGAGCTACAAGGATACTTGGGGGTGCATTTTAATTTGGTCACTTAAGACAGTTTCGACCTTCCAAATTACAAGGCAAACTTTTCCTCTTTTGCACAACAACCCTTTTTAAACTTGCAATTGCAAAATTAACAACATGAAAAGGTATAATATGATAAACCACACCTCCAACAACTTGCACAATTAAAATCTAAGGTATAGTACAACATTGGATTACTTTTTACAAACATGTTGTGCATTTCTAGGGTTTTTCTAGGCATCTCTTGCCTATTTTTACACACAAGAGTCTTGTATGACTGCAAATGCAAAACTAAGTATACATGATTATGTAAAATGAATTAACAAAATATTTACAATTTGAACCACTCAAATTGAATGAGTTTTGTGACCTGGACGTGCATTTTACAACAACGCAAAATTTGTCCTCTTTGTCCTACAAGACAATTTTTGGTCTTTTTGCACAACAAAGGGTTTTAAGTTTCCAATTACACAAACAAAGGTATATACATATATACAACTTTTCTACAACCCTGTAACTTGTAATATTTCCCGTAATATTGATCTCTTCCTTATAGAAGACATTTTTTTGTCTTTTAGCACAATAAAGGGTTTTATTTTTCTAAATGCACAAACAAAGGTCAATGCAGATGTAAAAAGATAAATTACACACTCTCCAACTTGAATCAATCAATTTGGAGGTGGAAAAACTCTATATTTTCTATGATTTATTCTATTTAAAGTATTTTCTTATATGGTTTAATTATGTGTTGTTAAGTTTTATGTCATTTTATATGTATCGTTGGTTGGTTAGAAGTCATTGGCCTTGATTTCTCTCATAAACCACCATCCTATGATTAATTAAAAGATCATGAATCTTTGTGCATGGTGTTATCGGGCAGATTGTAGGTTGGGCAAAGACCGACCCAATCCACAAACGTGGGACAACTATGAGAGTATCTAGCCACTGTCACCTTAGATAGGCACTCCCCTCACTTTAGTGATGATGAAAAATCACCACAAGGGTGAATCCCAATGGCCCTAGGGGAATTATGACAGAAAGTGAGATAATGTATGATGAAACCCCTATAGGTTGAAGTAAGAAGTGGAAAATGGCTTGAGTAAGAGTGTTGTTGGTAAGGGTAGGTTTCCAAAGTGAAGTGTACCGTCAAGAGAGTGTTATACCTGCCCAAGACAAGACACACAATGGATATACAAGCCAAATAATCATGTGGACAAACAAGTGAAACTTTTTGTCCTATATTGCAATAGTAAACAAGAATATATATCAACAAGTAAATGATAACAATAGCTACAAAATGTATTGCTAAAAATCAAATAAACAATGCAAGAGACTAAGCTAACAATGACTAGTTTAACTCAAGTGTAATAGAGCAAGACTTTAGTGGAAATAGAGGGTTGTTAGAAGACGTTTTCAGAGGATTATTATGACAGCCAAGTGTCTGTAGCAAACATTTTCCACAACAACAAATTCCAACCATAAAAATCAGCAAGTAAACCATCAAAAAATTAGCCAATAAGCAATATAATAATAATAGTGGCTTCCAAGCGAATTTCAATTGTTGAAAAGTGAATTAAAGTAAGAGTTTGAGTGTGTTTTGCTGCAGCCCTAATGGTGTAGCATAAATTTATTACAACAACAAGAGATACTTGGAAAAAGTAGATGCCCTAGGGGCTCAAGCTAGCTGATGACACATAGAATTGAATCCACTTTAGACAAATGGGAAATCTCAATAAAAAGCATATACACATGCAACCATTTTATTTCTCCAATGCAATTTTCAGATTAGTGCTTTAAATGTATTGGGTAAATGGAGTTTTGGTTGTAAGAGTTGGATGCACAATATCTCTAGGGGTGTAAGTCGTTTTACTCCCTAGAGCATGTGGAACCAACAAAGGTAGGTCTAGGAGGGTGTAAGCCCTTTTACTCCTCCTAGCAACCTTGCAAAAAATGACTTATCAAATAGAAAATAAGATGGAACTTGGTGGAGGGTGTATGCCCTTATACTACTCCAAGGGTTTTAGACAAGTATAACATGAAACAAGAAGAAAATACCAACAAAATGCATAAATTTCCTTATTAATTTCACAAGATAGCAAGATAAACCCTAGCTTTACCAATTAAATTCCATCCACATGCAAGAAGACAAGCCTCCAAGAGGTGTGGACCACGTTAGCTCCACAATATACCAGGACAAGCATCCAAAAAAGTTTCACAAGAGAGAGAGAGAGAGATAGTTCAAATGCCCAAAGAGGGCAAAAATGTCAGCCAAGTAGTCTTCTCAATTGATAGAGCTATGATAAAAATGAAATGATCCAAGCCTTTATTTATACAAGGCTTCTAAAGAGTGTTTGTCCACATAACATTAGGGTAAACAACGAAACAATGGGGCTGTCCCCTTTTGTTTTACCCATGTACAAATTTAATTTAATTTTTACACAAAGAAACCTTAACAAGATGACATCATGCCCTAATTGGGTGAAATCTTGGCACTTTTGGAAAGTCGTTGAGCTTGGAGAGGAAGTATTTGGGCCTCCAAAGACCATTCCTTCATGTGCTAGGGTCTATTATCCATCAAGCATGCCAATATCCAACAAATCATCATCACCATCATCAAACCGTAGCCCCAAAATATGACATCAAGCCCTAGAGAAAGACGTTTTGACCATCCAAGGTCATAAAATGTTGGGAGAGTAAGGGCTAGGTATCATCCTTCAAGGGGTATTCTCTTGCCTCGAAAGACAACGTCCATCATCTATAACCTCCAAAGTGTGTGGGTCATGGCATCCAACTTGTGGGATTCCTACCCCAATGAAGGCCCAAGCTAGGCTTGTTCCTCCAAATTGTTCACCAAGAAAGGTCCTGCAAAGACAAATGAGTGCGCCCTCCAAGGGTCTCAATTCAAAAGTATCATGGCAAGTAAAATTACATTTCATACAAGAGCCACTTAAACATGTGCATCAAAACTACCTTCTCAAATTAAACAGTTGCTCAAATACCCTATGCAACTTGCCAAGTTTAGGTATGGGAGGGTTGTCAAGGTGACCTATTGGGTGAGTCATTCCTCAAGTAAAGGAGTGTTTCTTAGGTGGAACCTTTGTAATTCATGTAAAGAAGATGGAGTGAATGGGGGTAATACTTTTGGGCATGGGGTTCATGATATACAAGGGTTCATATTGTCTCATTTATGGGTTCCTTTGTAGAGGGTGTGCTCCACCTTTGTTTTCAATGCATCCTTTTTCCAAGCCCATTTATCCACCATTGGTTAATTAAAGTCCAGAACAATTGGCCGATACTACAATTAGGTATCATAAGACTTGAAAGGAGTACTACAATGTCACTTGAAGCTAGTGGTACACAAAGTGCCATATGCATGGAAAGAAAGGGACACCTCATGTGTGTACACACCTCAACAAGTGGGACATCTATATAATGTGAAATTGATTTTACAAGTCTTCAATTCCTTTAAGATAAACATTTCATTGTTCTCAAGACCTATGTGGGTGAGCATCTAGAAGGTTAAATTTTGGATTTTATCTTTTTCTAGCTACATTCTCTTTGGGCCTTCATCCTCTTCTTCCCATGAAATGAGGTATAATCCCTTCTTGGGTTAGTACACCCGAAAATCCAAAAAGGTAAGGAAACGAAAAGGATGAAGTGTGAAAAGTGATAATCATGATCGAGAATGGTACAATGACTCATCAAGGAGACCTTCCAGTAGCAAACCCATCCCAAGGGTGACCACTTACTAGGGAAAAATATTAACCACCAAGGTGAAACAAGGAAAATAACATAGTTTCCAAGAAATGTTCTATAATTAAAAGCAACTTTAAATGCAACATATTCAAATGCCTCAAGTATTAAAGTGACACTTACCAAAATACCTATCTTGTACCTCATGGAGAAATACCCATTGTCTTCCAAAAAAGGATGATGTGGTGAATTCCATCATGATGAACTAGAGAAGTATGATGGTGAAGCAGGTCTTCATATGTGTAAGTGGAGATAATAAGTCAATCGATCCCTTGACACTCCATGTCTTCAACCTGAGGGCCCTGAGACATCATCTCCTTAGTTATCCCAAGAAATGAGGGATAACATCTGGCTCCTACTTGAGGACATGCACTCACCATAGAGTGCATGAGAACCTCAAAATCTTCTTGCTAGACTTGTGCCTACACACACTTAAACAAAAAACTATAAAATCTAGGGTGGCTCACTCACCCTTTGCTCATATAAAAAAAAATCCAAAACTTCAAAATTGACAACTAATCTAGAAAATATTTTTTTCACTTTTTTCATATAATATGATGAAAGAAAAATATGTATAGAAACTATGCAAAAAAGTAATTAGATAAAAATGAAAAGTGGAAATAAATTGCAACTAAAATACCATGAGAAATCAAGATGCAAATACAAGAAAACAAGATGACTTACCTACTTACCTAGGGCCCGAGGACCGAGGTCTATGATGATAAAATGTTGTGGATGTCAGGTGAAATCATACAACTAGTGCAACCAACTGATCATATCATCAAGGTATCTCCCCCTGTGCTTAATATGTAATACAACAAAGACAATTCAAGCATATAATAATCATGAGCATAAATAGACATATATTCAATCATGAAATGAAACTCATGGAGATGTGTGGGAGGGAGGAAATCATGTTGGAAAGAGAAACCACAAGCCTGATCATCCCATAAATCCTTTTTGAAAGAATAGCCACAAGACTGATCAATCCATTTATGAATAGGGATACCATGTATAGACAATGATTCATCTTCACTTAAACAATCTTCACTCCATAAATGATGAGAGGAGATAAGATATCCCAAGAAAACCTCTTTTCCCACACATAGAATACGTTGCTTCTTTATCTATAAATCCCTGCTAAAAATCTCAAGATGAAAATACTTTCATTTGGTAGTGTGTGTCCTAGAATTCTCTGGGCTGGCCACAACCTGGTGTCCATAAAAATATAAGCACGATGGTGGTTGGAAATATTCATAGAACAAATCCAAGTCACCAAAAGGATATTCATGACAACTCACAAGGGATAACTGAGCGACATTATGAGTATGTTGTGACAAGTCATCCTCAAATGGATGGAATAAGTCTGTGACGATATCATCATCAGGCTGCCAAAAATATGAATTATATGTACGTGGATACCAACTCTATGAATATGACAACTCAACCCCTCTTGCACGAGAACCACCCTCAATGTCGTAAATGGGAATCCTACAAAAAATGAAGCAACTCACATCCCATCTACGTCTCCCAACTTGTATGAAATCATCAAGGTGTTGATCAATCATATCTGAGAGATCCCCCATGGAAACATCTGCATCTTTCAGAATAATCACTTCTTCATCTTTGTGTTCAGGAGGAAATTGGGGCTAGACAACTTCATCTTCATCAAGTAGGATAATAGACACTGATGTCTATCCGGGTCTTCATTATTGAGATCTTATTGAGAATTTTTTTCATGGATGTGTTCTTCAAGAGCCTCTTGCAGGTGGTGGGCGGTACTCTTCCTCAATTTCACATTCTTCAACTGAAGTCTTTCCATCCACTGGAAAACCTTCTCTTTAAAGGGAATCTTTGAGCTCTTGGAGAGTAGCCTGCAAATCCTGAGTAGCTGGGCCCCATTACCTGAGAAACTCTTCAACAAGTTTAGTACAAGACCATATAATTTTTGGATCATGCGAGTGTGCAAACCGCTTCCTTTGACATGATTCCAGAGAAGATGCAAAATTTTTCATTAGTACATCTTCATGCAATACATTTATACTTGAAGCATACCTAATATAATTCATAACATGGGTGAAAACTAGAGTTGGGTCACCACTGAATTCGGGGCAACTTGACCTCCACTCCATATGGAAATAATTTGGATATCCAGGGATACCCTGAACATCAATAGAAGGGTATACCTTATGGAATGCCCATGGTAAATCCTGTGATGCCATGGTTCCATTACTTGGGGTGTCACTTCAATGGAGTCTCCAGATGAACTTAGTATTCATGAAAAATGGAGAGGGTATCTTCCCTCAATGGAGTCAACAAGAAAGCTAGGGGTAAAGGCTTTGGGATCAAAGCTTTCCAAAGTGTCATTAGGGAATGAAAGAGGATTCAAAATCCTCCCAGACAACGATGCCAAAATGTTATCGCATAGATGGTAGGTTGGGAAAATCCTGACCCAATCCACAAACATGGGACAAATGTGAGAGTATCTACCAACTGTCACCTTATATAAACACTCCCCTCACTTTAGTGATAACGAAAATCACCACAAGGGGGGAATCCTGGTGACCCTAGGGGGATTGCGATGAAAGGTGAGATAATGGAAGGTGAAACCCCTATAGGTCGAATTAATAAGTGGAAAATGGCTTGAGTAAGAGTCTTTTTGGTAAGGGTAGGTTTCCAAAGTGAAGTGTACCTACAAGAGAGTGTTATACCTACCCGAGACAAGACAAAAGACGGATATACAAGCCAAATAATCAGGTGGACAAGAAATTGAATATTTTTTTCCTATATTGCAGCAGTACACAAGAATATATATCAACAAGTAAATGATAACAATAGCTACAAAATGTATCACTAAAAATCAATATACGATGCAAGAGGCTAAGCTAACAATCACCAGTTTAACTCAAGTGTAATAGAGAAAGACTTTAGTGACAATAGAGGTTTGTTAGAAGATATTTTTAGTGGATTATTATGATAGAAAAGTGGTTGTAGAAAACATTTTCTACAACAATAAATTCCAACCATAAAAATCAACAAGTAAACCGCAAAACAATTAGCGAATAAGCAGTAGAATAATAATAATGGCTTCCAAGCGAATTTCAATGGTTGACGGGTGAATTAATGTAATAGTTTGAGTGTGTTTTTCTGCAGCCCTAATGGCTATAGCACAAATTTATTACAACAACAAGAGATACTTGGAAAATGTATATGCCCTAGGGGCTCAAGCTAGTCAATAGCACATAGAATTTAATCCACTTTAGACAAATGAAAAATCTCAATAAAACATGTATACCAATGCAATGATTTTATTTATCCAATGAAATTTTGAGATTAGTGATTTAAATATATTGGGTAAATGGAGTCTTGGTTGTAAGAGTTGGATCCAAAATATCTCTAGGGGTGTAAGCCCTTTTACTCCCTACAACATGTGGAACCAACAAAGGTAAGTCTAGGAGGGTGTAATCCCTTTTAATCCTCCTAGCAACCTTGTAAAAAATGACTTATCAAATAGCCAATAAGATGGACCTTGGTGGAGGGTGTATGCTCTTATACTCCTCCAATGGTTTTAGACAAGTATAACTTGAAACAAGAAGAAAATACCAACAAAATGCAAAAATTTCCTTACCAATTTCACAAGATAGCAAGATAAACCGTAGCTTTACCAATTAAATTCCATCCACATGCAAGAAGACAAGCCTCCAAGATGTGTGCACCACCTTAGCTCCACAATATACCAAGACAAGCATCCAAAAAGTTTCACAAGAGAGAGAGATAGTTCAAATTCACAAAGAGGGAGAAAATTTCAGCCAAGTAGTCTTCTCAAGTGAGAGAGCTATGATAAAAATGAAATGATCCAAGCATTTATTTACACAAGGCTTCTAAAAAGTGTTTGTTCACATAACATTAGGGTAAACCACAAAACAAGGGGGCCATCCCCCTTGATTTTTCTCCTTTACAAATTTAATTTAATTTTTACACAAAGAAACCCTAACAAGATGACGTCATGCCCTAATTGGGTGACGTCTTGGCACTTTTGGAAAGTCGTTCAGCTTGGAGAGGAAGTCACTGGGCCTCCAAAGGCCATTCCTTCATGCACTAAGGTTTCTTCTCCATCAAGAATGTTGATATCCATCAAATCATCACCACCATCATCAAACCCTAACCCCAAAAGATGTGGTCAAGCCCTAGAGAACGACGTTTTGACCCTCCAAGGTCAAACATTGGGAAAGTGAGGGCTAGGTATCATCCTTCAAGGGGTCTTCTCTTGCATCCAAATGCAATGTACGTCATCTGTAACCTCCAAAGTGTGTGGGTCATGGAATCTAACATGTGAGCTTCCTGCCCCATTGAATGCCCAAGCTAGGCTTGTTCTTCCAATTCGTCCACCAAGCAAGGTCCTACAAAGACAAATGAGTGTGCCCTCCAAGGGTCTCAAGTCAAAAGTATCATGGCAAGTAAAACCACATTTAATACAAGAGCCATTTAAACATGTGCATCAAAACTACCTTCTCAAATTAAACAGTTGCTCAAAGATCCTATGCAACTTGCCAAGTTTAGGTATGGGAGGGTTGTCAAGGTGACCTATTGGGTGAGTCATTCCTCAAGTCAAGGAGCGTTTCCTGGGTGGACCCTCTCTAAGTCATGTAAATAATATGGAGTGGATGGTGGTAAGAATTTTGGGCATGGGGTTCATGACATACATGGGTTCATATTGTCTCATTAATGGGTGCCTTTGTATAGGGAGTGTTGCATCTTCATTTTCAATGCATCCTTTTTCCAAGCCCATTTATCTACCACCAATTAATTAAAGTCCAAAAAAATTGGGTAGTACAATTGGGTAACATAAGACTTGAAAGGAGTACCACAATGTCACTTGAAGCTAGAGGTACATAGAGTGCCATATGCATGGAAATAAATAGACACCGCATGCGTGTACACACCTCAACAAGTGGGAAATCTATATAATGTAAAATTTCTTTTGTAGGTTTTCAATTATTTTAAGAGAAATGTTTCATTGTTCAAGACCTCTTTGGGTGAGCATCTATAAGGTTATAATTTTAGATTTTATCTTTTTCCATTTACATTCCCTTTGGGCCTTCAACCCCTTCTTCCCATGAAATGAGGTACAATGCCTTCTTGGGTCAGTACACCTTAAAACCCCAAAAGGTAAGGAAACGAAAAGTATGAAGTGCGAAAAGTGATAAGTATGATTGGGAATGGTATGATGACTCGTCAAGGAGACCTCCTAGTAGTAAACCCATCCCAAGGGTGATCACTTACTAGGGAACAATGCCAACCACCAAGGTGAAACATGGAAAAGAGCATAGATTCCAAGCATACATTATATAATCAAAATCATATTTAAATGCAACGTCATATTCAAATGCCTCAAGTATTACAGTGACACTTACCACAATACCTGTCTTGTACCTCATGGAGCAAGACCCATTGTCTTCTGGAAAAGGCTAATGTGGTGAATCCCATCATGATGAACCGGAGAAGTATGATGGTGAACCGGCTCTTCATCTATGTAAGTGGACATCACAAGTCAATCCATCCCTTGACAGTCCATGTCTGCAACCTGAGGGCCTCGATACATCATCTCCTTAGTTATCCCTAGAAATGGGGGATAACACATAGAAACCATCCTTTTTGGAGTGTAAATGCACTCCTAATTGTAAAAACATGTTAACTATATCGTAATCATCAATTTACAAATTAAATCTTAAATTATGGAGGCTTATCCAAGTTTGGGCATGCAGTTTCATATAACCAACTGTAACAATTTGGCCCTTTGGTTTTACAAGGCAATATTTAGTCTTTATGCACATCAAACAGGTTTTGTCTGAAAATGTCATTCTAAGGTTATAGATAGGTCTAAAATCACAAATTACACCTTTTGCAAGTTGAACCACTCAATTTGGGTCAAAATTGAGACTAGGGCATGCATTTTACTTTAAGGCACTTTTTCCTTCAAATTTACATGAAATCCCAAACCTATGTGCATGAAAACAACCTCTCATGTTCTTTAATTTCACTTGAAATGATGTAGGTAAATTTACCATATATCTAACTCTATCTTACAACTTATAATTTTTTTTTGGAGCTACATGGAAGCTTGGGCATGCATTTTAATTTGGTCACTTAATGTAGTTTCGACCTTCCAAATTATAAGGCAAACTTTGCCTCTTTTACACAACAACCCTTTTAAAACTTGAGATTGCAAAATTAATAACTTGAATAGGTCTAATATGATAAACCACATCTCCAACAACTTGCACAAGTCAAATCTAAGGTATAATACAACCTTGGATTACTTTTTACAAGAAGGTTGTGCATTTCTAGGGTTTTACTAGGCATCTCTTGCCTATTTTTGCACAATAGAGTCTTTTATGACTACAAATGAAAAGCTAAGTATATAGGCTTATGCAAAATGACTTAAAAAATCATTTACAATTTGAACCCTTCAAATTGAAAACATTTTGAGACCTTGCCATGGATTTTAGTGTATCCTGGTGTGCATTTTGCACCAAGGCAAATTTTACACCAGGAAATTTTTTATCATCTTTGTCCTATAAGACATTTTTTTGTCTTTTTTGCATAGGAAAGGGTTTTAAGTTTCCATTTGCACTGACAAACGTATAGACATATGTACAACTTTTCTACAATCCTATAACTTGTAATATTTCCTGTAATATTGACCTATTCATTCTATCAGACAATTTTTGGTCTTTTTGCACAACAAAGTGTTTTATTTCTCTAAACGCACAAACAAAGGTATATGCAAGTGTATAAGGATAAATTACACACTCTCCAACTTGAATCAATAAATTTGGAGATGAACAAACTCTATAATTTCTATGATTTATTCCCTTTAAATTATTTTCTTATATGGGTTAATTATGTAATGTTAACATTAAGCCATTTTCTGTGTATCATTGGTTGGTTAGAAGTCATTGATATTGATTTCTCTCATAACCCACCATCCTCTGATTCATCAAAAGGTCATGAATCTTTGTGTATAGAAATCATCCTTTTTGGAGTGTAAATGCAATCCTAATTGTACAAACATGCTAACAATAGTGTAATAATCAATTTAAAACTTAAATCTTAAATTATGGAGGCTTAGCCAACTTTGGGCATGCAGTTTCATATAGCCAACTTGAACAATTTGTCACTTTGGTTTTACAAGACAATTTTTAGACTTTATGCACATCAGGTAGGTTTTTGTTTGAAAATTCCAATATAAGGTTATAAACAAGTGTAAAATCACAAATTACACCTTCTGCAAGTTGAACCATTCAATTTGGGTCAAAACTGAGACTAGGGCATGGATTTTACTCTAAGGCAATTTTCCTTGAAATTTACATTAAATCCCAAATATAGCTGAATGAAAGAAATCTCTCATGTTCTTCAATTGCACTTTAAATAACATAGGTAAATTTACCATATATCTAAATCTAGCTTAAAACTTACAAATTTTTTTTTGGAGCTATAGGGAAGTTTGGGCATGCATTTTAATTTGGTCAATTAGTATAGTTTCGAGCTTCCAAATTACAAGGCAAACTTTGCCTCTTTTGCACAACAACCCTTTTTAAACTTGCAATTGCAAAATTAATGACCTAAATAGGTCTAATACGATAAACCACACCCCCATCAACTTGCGCAACTCAAATCTAAGGTATAATAAAACCTTGGCTTACCTTTTACAAGAAAGTTGTGCATTTCTAGGGTTTACTAAGCATATCTTGCCTTTTTTTGCACAACAAAGTCTCTTATGACTGCAAATGAAAAACTAAGTATACAAGCTTATGTAAAATGACTATACAATTCATTTAAAATTTGAACCACTCAAATTGAATGAGTTTTGAGAGCTGTTTGTGCATTTTAGTGTAGCATGGTGTGCATTTTGCACCCAGTCAAAATTTACACCAATGCAAAATTTGCCCTCTTTCACCTACAAGAAAATTTTTGGTCTTTTGTAACAAAGAGTTTTAAGTTTCCAATTTCAGAAACAAAGGTATAGATAGATGTACACATTTTCTAGAACCCTGTAACTTGTAATATTGACCTCTTCATTATATAAGACAATTTTTGGTCTTTTTGCATAACAAAGGGTTTTATTTCTCTAAATTCACATACAAAATGTATATCCAAATGTAAAAAGATAAATTACACACTCTCCAACTTGAATGCATCAATTTGGAGGTGAACAAACTCTATATTTTCTATGATTTGTTCTCTTTAAATTATTTTATTATATGGGTTAATTATCTGTTGTTAAGTTTTATGCCATTTTCTATGTATTATTGGTTGATTAGAAGTTACTAACTTTGATTTCTCTCATAACCAACCATCCTATAATCCATCAAAAGATCATGAATCTTTGTGCATAGAAATCATCCTTTTTGGAGTGTAAATGTACTCCTAATTGTACAAACATGTTAACAATATTATAATCATCAATTTACAACTTAAATATTAAATTATGGAGGCTTAGCTAGCTTTAGGCATGCAGTTTCATATAGCCAACTTTAACAATTTGGCACTTTGGTTTTACAAGACAATTTTTAGCCTTTATGCACATCAGGTAGGTTCTTTTCTGAAAATTCGAGTATAAGATTATATACATGTGTAAAATCATAAATTACACCTTTTTCAATTTGAACCACTCAATTTGGGTCAAAATTGAGACTAGGGTGTGCATTCTATTCTAAGGCAGTTTTACCTTCAAATTTACATGAAATCCCAAATCTAGGTGCACAAAAACAACCTTTCTCGTTCTTCAATTGCAATTTAAATGACATAGGTAAATTTACCATATATCTAACTCCATCTTAAAACTTATAATTTTTTTTTTGGAGCTATAGAGAAACTAAGCGTGCATTTTAATTTGGTCACTTAGTACAATTTCAACCATCCAAATTACAAGGCAGACTTTGCCTCTTTTGCAAAACAACCCTTTTTAAACTTGCAATTGCAAAATTAACAACATGAACATGTCTAATATGATAAATCACACCCCCAAAAACTTGCACAACTCAAATCTAAGGTATAATACAACCTTCAATTACTTTTTACAAACAAGTTGTGCATTTCTAGGGTTTTACTAGGCATCTCTTGCCTATTTTTGCACAGTAGAGTTTTTTATGACTGCAAATGCAAAACTAAGTATATAGGCTTATGTAAATTGACTTAAAACATCCTTTACAATTTGAACCACTCAAATTGAATGAGTTTTGAGACCTGGCCGTGCATTTTAGTGTAGCATGGTGTGCATTTTGCACCAAGGCAAAATTTCCCCTCTTTGTCCTACAAGGCAATTTTTGGTATTTTTGCACAACAAAGGGTTTTAAGTTTCCAATTGCACATACAAAGGTATGGAAATATGTACAACTTTTCTACAACCCTATAAATTATAATATAATTTTCTGTAGGTATACAAACTGAAATATCAAACAATAGGTAGATTTCCTGTAGGTATACAAACTAAAATATCAAACTGATATAACTTGTAATATAATTTCCCATAGATAGATTTAGATATCATTATAAATATGCATTAAATCTCTTAAATATTGTAGATAAACACTAAAGATCACAACAAGCATCACATATAAGACAAGTATGAGTCAAAACAATATTGATCTTACATTAATTCCTCATAATAGTAGGATATTTACATGACAAACATCACAATTACAGTCTCCATTACAAAACTGGGCAAAGTGTAATACATATTCTACACCTTTCTTCTCTCCGAATATTCTTCCTAAGGTCTCTCTAACATGCCTCTCCTTTCCTATATCTCTACTTACAAACTTATATATTATGTTCGCCATGGGGACCACCTCAACCCATAGGTCAATTACATAAGTCGATCATAAGTAAACTTATGTGTTCCTAGCGGTTTGGTAGACACATTTATTGCAAACTGTAGAATGGGAGTCAAAAGTCTGATGAATGTTTGGGCACCAAGAAAAACATAACAAAATTTTGATAATTACTTAGTAATTTTTTACGGTATGGTCAATTTTATCCGTACCGTCGAAATTTCCTGTCGGACTTAAACACCATATGTAGTAGTGATACCAAACAAGGCAAATGAAATGGTATGTTGAAAACATTAGTGTTAAAAATCCTTGGAATAATCAATGCAATATTATATTCTGTCTTTAATTGACATCCACGTAGGAAACTTCTTTATAACAAAAATACACCACATTGAATAAATGGAAGTGAGCTCCCCATATGGATGAAAACCATTAACTTCCAATAAAGTTTAACATTATGACATCATTTTATAAAAATGAGCCATATTTCTTTCATGTCCCTAAATACAAAACCCTTTATAGGCACATTTGAATAACACCATCTTCACTTCTTTTGTGCACACAATAATCCATAAATTGTGCAATGTTTTTTCACATGAATAATCGTTGAAAATGTGGAGTTATGGGGATATGATAAACAATCTTAAGAGCCACATTTTTTTGTCACATGATCATTTCAATATCTACTAATACCACATACAAAGAATGACATCTTTGTTGCATGCTGTCCATAATATATAATATGATCATTAGGACGTGCATAAATTGTTTGATACTCCATTTTATGTCATTTATAATGACACAATTCTTGATATGTGTGAAATAAAGTATTGGATAGTGGTAGGAGAATATCGCCTAACTTACACAACATTAAAATATAAATATTGTACTTAAATTTAGATAATATTGCATCCTTTATACAATGATCACTAAAAAAGAAAAAAAAATCATATATGAAGAATTATATTTCATACATTAGGGTCTATGTGAGACAAGTGTTTGACACACTATTTAATACCTCAGAGTTCACCAACATCAAAATAAAAGAGATAATACTT
>JZKD02S1025620.1:81494-100316 GCA_000966675.3 Picea glauca
CAAACCAACATTGCGTATTCCTCACTTAAAATGGCGAAGTTCACTGTGTAAATATCATTGCTGGTGAATTTGTTTATGTGTGCTCATCATTTGATAATGGCCAATTAGACTCTGCGTCTTCATCAGTTTTAACGAATAAATTAACTCTGAGTACTTATCGATCAATGGTGAATTCATCCTGTGTGTTCATCACTTGATTTTGGCAAAGTAACTCCGCCCTTCATCCATCCTTATAGCCCCATTTTATCAACTCATCCATTTTCCTGCATTGGGTTGGCGTTTCATTCTGCGTTTTATTATTGCATTATTCCTTTTGCCTGCATTATCTATGGTTGGCGTTTCATTCTCGATTATCTGTGATTGGTGTTATTCCTGTTGCCTGCGTTTATCTGTGGATGGCGATATCTATGGTAGGTGTTTCATGTAAATTTCATCCCAAATGTTTCTGAGATGACATCCATTATGACCCTAGCTATTACCAATATCAATTTATAGCTTATGATAACAAGCCGCCTCTATGGGAATGTTTGGCCAGAGACAGCCAAATAAAGAAACATGCAATGTTTATGTGCACACAACAACACGTGTTATTTTAAGCATTCGATCAATCACCTATTATTTATCAATTATATGGTTGTATGAATTCTTTTATGCTATTCTTTTTATGTTTGATACCTGTCAGAAATGAACTATTGTTTATATTTATAGAACAAGAAGACTGCATTGCTGGTATGCCCATGCTTTCTACCTCTAATTGTGGACTGTGTGCGTTGAATGGCCGAGTGTGCTTAACTACTGACTACGCCTCCTAACCTAGAAAAGACAGTAAGTTTAGACCACCAACTAGGCATCCAAACTCCCGAGCCTCACCTTTACCTGGTAGTGCGTCCTGTTGGCATTAGTTGGACTGGAACAACCTTCCTTCCCCTCACTTTTTTTAGTTTTAAATATTGTTATGGGATTCTGTTATGCACCGACTGTGGTGACTGGATTTGAATGAATTAACTAAGATCAGGCCCTGTAATCATTCCCATTTATCTTTTATGTCAGTAAATCTTGTTACTACAGATGGCAGTAATTTCTTTTAAACTTTTAGGACAGAAAAATGTCATTAAAGACATGTGGCAGTGTATCTAATTATAGGTACATGACCTTAGTGTCTCATTGATTGTGATTGGATTTTTGACATTTACACTCCTTAGCCTATTCCTTTAATGTTGCAGACAACTGTCACTTGGGTACCTTTAGTTAAGTTAGTCACATGTTGTAATTTATTGAGTTAATAATGTCTCCATGATGTTTCCTGCCTTGACGTAGTTAGTGTTGTTAGTGGTATATTAATTGATAGGTTATTTATTATTGAATGCCATGTTATTAAATGCCTTGGTAATTTTCTTTTTGATAAAGGATTTTATTATTTGCTTCATTGTTTATTTTAATGGTAGCCTTCTAGTTAAAAATGGTTGCTATTGTTATCAAGATTAATGGCTAGTTAGAAGGAGTTTTGGATTAAAAATGGGTTTGCATATTTTACTTTGCTAGACTGGTTGCCTTTAATGTCTATTGATTGTAAATCAATGGCTAAATTATAATTTAGACAATCTAGTTAGGTTATAATTAATGATTAATTATGTTTTTAATTATTAACCAAGTTGAAGTCCAGACTTGCCTATTGTTGTCTATCTAACGTTGAATTAGAGGGTACCTTGATGACAAATTGTGATTTAAAGTTGCGCAATGGATTGGTTTTAAGACTAATGTAGATTGTACCTTATTGTCATATTGCATTTTAGACATGCTAAGTTGGGTTCATATTAGATGATTAAAATAGACTGTATTTACTGACTAGCTTGACTCGGCTATTGATCAAGGTTTGGCAAAGTCATTTTTAGCTTGCGCTTCCCGTTGAGGGTGTTGTGGTTTAAATAATGTTGTACTTGGTTTGTAAACATTTAATGTGATTGGTTTCTCACTGTAAGGGTTCTAGTTACTTGTGTAATTAATTATTGGTTGTTAGGATGATTGTTCTTAGCTTAGTAGGTTTGGTTTGCTTGTGTCGGGTGAGATGTAGACACCTCCTTGTTCCTCAGAACAGTCGCCAGCCCTAAGACCTTAAATGGTCAAAATCGATGGAAACCTAGGCTTGAGCGTTGCTTATGTGTCCTGGAGGTCCTAACCATTGCAGGGTAGGACGGGCAGGTAGTCATTCTTATTCTTGTTACATCGTCATGTTGTTGTTGTGTGAGTTGCTTGCATGGTGATCATCGTCGTGTTGCGTTGTTGAGTATAATGTCACGTTTACCTTCCTACACACACACAAAAAAAAAATAAATTGCACTTGTTATGTGAGGCTTGATGTCGTGACGAAACAGGAGGTTCATTACATATGCTATCAGAGTGGGTTCAACCCGCGACTTGGGGTCGCTACAACTTTCGTTGATATGATTGATTATATTGTTTCTAATTGAGTTGACTTGTATTCATGTAGGTAATCATGGTTAGAGGATGCCGCGGTGCTAGGGGAGGAGGCACAATGCCTCCAGTAGCATCCACGCCTGAGGGGTCTAACCCCCAGGGACACGAGCAGGTTCTCGGATAGGAGCAGATAGCATTTGGTGATGTAGTCAGAATGATGAGATATTTTCAGCGCATGTTCGTAGCACTGATCAACCATTTGGACAAATATGAGGCCAGGGTGTCGACACCCTCTGAGGTTCCACCACACGCTCTGGTCGGTACTGGTAGCATTCATTGTGAACTCGAGAAGGTTAAATTTCCCGAGTTCTTTGGTGCTCCGGATGGCACAGCCGTCGAGGCATGGTTGGAGAACATGGTGATGTGCTTCGCACTTCGCGATAATACCTCCAACATGAAGGTCCACATGGCGGTCTTTCAATTGAAGGGGAGCGCTCTTCTATGGTGGAAGATGCTCTTACCACAGCTGAACATGGCCGTCAAAGACATGTCATGGGAACTATTCGAGGAACGGTTCCAAGAGAGGTACCTTTCAGAGGAATTCATTGAGCGTCAACTCAATGAGTTCAACGCCTTACGATAGGGCGGTCGTACGGTGCCCGAGTACGAGGCCCATTTTATGGAGCTGCTCCGGTATGCTCTGCACCTTAACACTGAGAAACTTAAGGTCAACCGGTTCATGTTCGGCCTTAACAACGGCCTACATGCCAAGGTTAGGATTTTGATGCCTCAAACCTTGCATGATGTCATCCAGAAGGTCCTCATAATAGAGGAGCATCTTATCAGTGGGGGTTCAAGACTATTAGGGTAGGTTTCATCTGGAGCACAACAACATCAGACACCAGCCAGATATACACTGGGATATCATGTCTTCTAGAGGGGATCCACTTTCACTACACCTCGACGACCGACGCCTCAACAGTGGACACCTTATTGGGGACCACAACATTAGCAACAACGTCGATCGCCGTAGCAACAATTTAGGCCTGTTCAACAGAACAAACCAGGATTCCAGGCCAGTGGGCCTCCATCTTCTACTTCGGGTACCAGGACTACTGGTCCGAAGAAGGGGAGTTGGACGTGTGGGGAGCCACACTACCAGCGCAACTGCCCTGTGGAGAGGAACAGAGTGTTCGGATCAACTGGACCCACTACCGTAGGAGATATGGGCAAGGCCCATTTGATTCATGCGGCGGTGAATAACCGCCAAGCAGAGCATCCGTCGCTGACCAGACCCTTAGTATTTCGATATATCTTGGTGCTAACGAGAGTTTCATTTCTGGTGCAGCGCTAAAAAGGATTGAGGTAAAGGCATTCGAACAAGATGAGTTTAGCTTCATAGAGATGGCTTCGGGATCCAAACAAAAGGTTGGTGGAAAGGTTATGGGATATATCCTTAACTTGGGAGAGTTTATCACGAAGGCCAACCTGTATGTCACGATCCTAGGATCGTATGATGTTGTGATTGGTATGGACTGGTTGGAATCGCATGACGCGATACTCAACTATAATATGAAATGGTTGAGCTTGGTTGATGATGAGGGACAAAGACGAGTGATTGTAGGTCGAAACTAGGGAGTTTCCCTGAGGTTCATCTCTTCCTTGCTACTTCGGAAGAGCATGCACAAGGGGTGCAAGCTTTATGCGATCCTTGCGTTAAACAAAAAGGGAGTAGAAGAAGGTCTAGAACACCTTCCGGTGGTGAAGGAGTTTGTGGATGTGTTTTTGGAGGAGTTACCTGGGATGCCGTCGAAGAGGGAATTGGAGTTTACCATAGACCTAAAACCGGGGACAGAACCAATAGCAAGAACACCTTATCGGATATTGACCCCGGAGTTACAAGAGTTGAAAATTCAACTGAAGGAGTTGTTGGACCTGGGACTGATACGTCCTAGTGTGTCACCGTGGGGTGCACCTGTTATTTTCATACGAAAGAAGGATGGGTTGTGGAGGCTCTGCATTGACTACCATCAATTGAACAAGGTCACGATCAAGAATCAATATCCGTTACCAAGGATTGATGATTTGTTCGATCAAATGAAGGGTGCGATGGTGTTCTCTGAGATCGATTTGCGATCTGGGTATCACCAGTTACGGATAAAGGAGAATGACATCCCTAAGACCACCTTTAAGACAAGGTTTGGACATTACGAATTTACCGTTTTACAGTTTGGACTGACAAATGCCCTAGGGGTATTTATGAGCTTGATGAATGGGGTGTTCCACAAGTACTTGGACAAGTTCGTCTAATTATTCATTGACAATATCTTGATCTACTCTCGAATGACGGAGGAGCATGACGAGTACTTGTGCTTGGTACTACAATGTCTGCCAGAGAACAAACTGTATGGGAAGTTGTCCAAATGATCTTTTTATCAATCAAAGATTCACTACTTAGGGCATGTCATCTCCGGTGAAGGCATCACCGTGGATCCATCAAAGGTCAAGGATATCATGGAATGGCCTGCAGAGATGAATGTCTCGAAAGTGTGAAGCTTCATGGGTATAGCAGGATACTATTGATGGTTTGTCGAGGGATTTTTCAAGATAAAAAATCCGATCAAGGAGTTGCAGAAGAAGAACAAGAAGTTTGTTTGGACCGAGAAATGCGTGGAAGAATTTCAGAGGCTCAAGGAATTGTTGACAACAACATCGATACTAAAGGTCCCTGACATGGACGTGGACTTCTTGGTATGCACTGACACATCCAAGGAAGGCCTAGGTGGAGTCTTGATGTAAGATGGACGAGTGATTGCTTACATTTCGAGGAAACTAAGAAGGCATGAGGAGAACAACACAACGCACGATTTGGAGTTGTTAACCATCGTATATGCCTTGAAGGTTTGGAGAAACTACCTTGTTGGAAAAAAATTTGAACTAAAGATTGACCACTGTGGACTACAACACATCTTTATGCAAAGCGACCTGAACACGCGACAATGACGTTGGTCGAAATTTCTTAGCGATTACGACTTTGAGATTACTTACATAAAGGGAATAGTGAATCGAGTGGCAGACGCATTGAGTCAGAGACCGTGCATCTTTTCAGTGCTGCCTCTTCAGACGAATCTACGCGAAAAGATTCTAACTTTACAGCGAGACGATGATTGGTACAAAGAGGTCGAGGGTTTTGTCTGAACAAACATAATGATGGTACCAAGTTATGAGGGATTTTCATTTGATATCGATGGTTTATTGAGGTTTAAAAATTGGATCTACGTACCGCCTAATGACGAGTTGAGGATGTTGATCCTGAGTGAGGCTCATAGAGCAGTTTACATGGCTCATCCAGGAGTCACGAAGATGAGGGTAGACCTTAAACCCTTATTTTTCTAGAAGGGAAAGAAGGTCGACATAGTCAACTATGTGGCCAGATGTCTAGAATGTCAGCAGGTAAAGGCTGAACATAGACACCCAACAAGATTACTACAACCACACGCTATTCCAGAATCGAAATGGGAGGTTATTTCGATGGATTTTATTGTTGGATTTCCACTGAAGGCAAAGACATGAATTGATTTTCGTAGTAGTAGACACTTTGACGAAGAGTGCTCACTTTATTCCTGTGTGTACGATGTATCAGGCACCTGACATAGCTAGAGTTTTCATCAGTGAGATTGTGAGGCTGCATGGTGTGCCTAAAAATATTATATCTGATCGAAGATCGGTGTTTACTGGACGATTTTGGACGAGTTTCCAAGAGGCCTTGGGAACCCAACTTAGCTTTAGTATTGCATATCACTCGAAGAACGACAGGCAGACCGAACAAATGAACCAGACCTTGGAGGACATGCTGCGCATGTATGTGATGGACCAACAAAAGTGTTGGGAAGAATTCTTGCCACTAGTAGAATTTGATTACAACAACAGTTACCAGGGCACCATTAAGATGGCACCTTTCGAGTTTCTTTACGGGCAACCGTGTCAGATGCCTTTGAGTTGGGATCGGCTTGAGGATAGGGTCCTGGTGGGACAAGAAGCGATCCAAGAAATGGAAGAGAAAATGCAAACAATAAGACAAAGGATTAAAGAAGCGGATCGACAGAAGAGTTATGCCGATGCGCACCGTGTTGACCATAGTTACGAGGTCGACGACCGAGTCTTCTTGCGGGTTAAACCTCATAAGAGTTTGATCAAGTTTGGGAAGGGATCTTAACTCTCTCCTAGGTTCGTGAGACCTTTCGATATTGTGGAGAGAAAGGGGCCCGTGGCCTATCGACTATCCTTGCCTGATTCCTTGAGGCGTATGCATGGTGTTTTTCATGTATTTGTTTTGAGACATTATATTAGTGATCCTACACATGTTATTTACATGAGTTACTTGCAGGTATCGGATGAGGGAGCGCTCATAGCTGAGCTAGTCTGCATCTTAGATCATCACGTTCGACAGCTATGACGTCGAATGGTATATCAGGTCAAGGTCCAGTGGGACAATTATAGTCCACACTCAGCGACTTGGGAGGAGGCATATGATATGCGCCAACAGTTTCCATTTTTCTTTGATAGATAGACATATGATACTGTGATACACTTTATTTCAGAATATATACTGTGAAACTTCGGGACAAAGTTTAGACCAAGAGGGGGTGTATGTAACATCCCGCTTTGGAGCACTGAGCAAACTTATTCTTTGAGGACACTTGCTCACAAGTGATCCATATTTTTATGCTATTAAAATTTTTGACTTTGATTACGATGCATTATGGGTTGATGACATGTTTTTTTACTACATTGACATAGACAAGTGCTATTGACTCGGTTTTACTGAGTGTGCAGGGTTTTGGACCTTGAGGATGCAGAGGCATCGATGGAAACCCTTGGACTCCGGATCGAGTCAGGGAGTGTGCCATTGGGGTTTGATTGTTTTACTATGATATTAGTGCATCTGACTAGATGATATGATAGGGATATGTTCTGACATGATTTGTTGATGATGCAGGCTGACGATAGCTTGCCGACCAGACTCACATATGGAGTAAAGGGGTCACACATGACTACCATATAGGTTGAGGGAGAGGTGTGGATAGTATCCCTGCCACAACCTACTAGCAATCCCACCGTGGCTCGAACTGTAGGTTAACGATTACCTAGTTTGAGAGGACCCATGATGCCGTGAGGGTAGACTGCGTCAGTCGCTCACGATGATTCTAAGGGGTGCACAATAAGGCGGGGGCCTTATTCCTTAGAAGCCCTTAGTCTCCCACAAGTTCACCTGGCAGAGTGTTGACTCCAGGGGTTATTGATGTCTACCAAATCAGTCAAGAGGTGAGTGGCATCCTTGGAGCACGTAGTGCATCTTGAAGGGCACATCCCGCAAAGGAACAGATGAGGCAAGTGGCACCCTTGGAGCACCTAGTGCGTCCTCAAGGGCACGTCGCTTCGTTGATGATAGAGGGATGAACCTAGATGGACGTAAGACAAATAACATGTTAAGTAATTTTAAAACAATTTCCCTAATTAAATGTCGCCCAGTACGAAATTTAAGGCCTAAGTCTAAATTACGCTAGTGGTAAAATTTTGTCTTCTAAAAAAAAAAAATAGTAGTAAAAATAATAAAAATAAAAACAACTTAAATAATAATTATGATCTTCGTTAAATCTTGTAACATGAAGGGAGTAAGAAATTTAATTTATTAAAATAAAAGGGTAAAATTATGTTGGATCAAAATTAAAAAGGGAATTAATTGTTTTATTACCTTAATAAATTAAAGTATACTAATTAAATAAGAAAAGGGAAAAAGAGTTAATTTTCACACCTGCCTTTTTGAGTTCTAAGTAAAAGAGGAAAGAGGGAAAATAAAAAAAACGAAACTAGGGTAAAGAGGTAACATAAAAAGGGAAAAAGGGGAGCTTAAGGGAAAAAGCGAAAAGTCAACTTAGTAAAGAATCTACCATTAAGAGCTTTCTAATTTTAAACTGAATTAGCAATTTCATAATAGGGAAAGCCTTTAAAACCTGTAAGGGAATTTGGGGACACCTAGGAGTGATTCTAGGAGTAACTCTAGGTGGGTGAGGGAAATAAGATAATTAATTATTTAAAGAAATTAATTAATGGAGGAATGAAGGGGATGGGTGACACTTGTATGGAGACAAATTTTATGAATTTATTTTAAAAACTTTAATTAAATGAGATTTTAGGAAAGAAAGGAAGTTTGAAACTGTATAAAATGAAGGAAGGAGAAGGATGAAGGATCATCTTCTATTTGCGTAAAGTTACGCTGCAGAAATATCCACTTGACTGATTTACTTGTGGGAATTGGGATACCCATCTCGGAGAAGAGTGGTAGCTCGGCCTTATGAGGCGAGCTGGGAGCTAGATGAGATCTCTGGATAGTGTGTGTGGCCCCTTTGCGGCTCGAGGGGGCTATGGGGGAAGAAGAGTACCCCTAGCATTGGCTGGGAGGTACCAGTGAAGTATCGACGGTCGGCGAGCGAGAGCTAGACGAAGCGCGCGGGACTTCATTCGGATCGGCGATCAGGCAACGGTACACTCTCTTTGTTTTGAATGGTAGATTGTTGTAGGATTTATGATTTTGATCTGCATGTTTATTGGGTAGGTAAACTGGTTGTCTAGTTTCATGACTGAAATTTTATAGCCTAGCTGATTGATTGGTTGATTGATTTCCCATGACCTTCGTCTTCCCGCATGTCGTGACTGCCCGGTGTGTTGATTGTGACCTTGAGGTTGTTTATCCTTCATCCCTAGATCACCAGTCCTCGCTTGAGCAGTCGACCAGGAGCCTGATCTACGATCATCGCCTTAGTGTTAAAAGACCTATGGATCTCAACGCCCTGCTTTTCGGTGCGAGGATGGTGAAGTGAAGGAGAACCTATCAGTCGCCTACCTCTGTGGATGTCCTTGCCTGAGTGTTGACTTGCGTCCTTCAGTATAGCCTCTGTGTATGGATTATCTTGCCCCCTTTGTTGTGTATTTCTCTGCGCCTTGACTGATAGAATCTCTGCGATCCCTTCGATAAGTTATCCTTATGGCCCTGACATTCTCTTATTGTTGTTAGCGTTTTTATATTGGTATTCTAAGATGTAAAAAGTATTTAACTTCAGTCTGTGTTTCGGTTCTTGATGGATTGTCTGGTTTTTATTACTTCTGCGATGGTAGTTGTGTAACTGATGGAAATTATTACCTCTGCTGCTGTAATTCGGTAATGGATGAATATATATACATATTACTTCAGCGACTACAATATGTGATAGCTGTAAAACCAACATTGCATCCTCCTCACTTAAAATGGCGAAGTTCACTGTGTAAATATCATTGTTGGCGAATTTGTTTCTATATGCTTATCTTTGATAGTGGCCAAACCAGCATTGCGTCTTCCTCACTTAAAATGGCGAAGTTCACTGTGTAAATATCATTGCTGGCGAATTTGTTTATGTGTGCTCATCGTTTGATAATGGCCAATTAGACTCTGTGTCTTCATCAATTTTAACAGAGAAATTAACTCTTAGTACTTATCGATCAATGGTGAATTTGTCCTGTGTGTTCATCACTTGATTTTGGCAAAGTAACTCCGCCCTTCATCCATCCTTACAACCCCGTTTTATCAGCTCATCCCTTTTCCTGCGTTGGGTTGGCGTTTCATTCTACATATTATTATTGTATTATTCCTTTTGCCTGCGTTATCTGTGGTTGGCGTTTCATTCTCGATTATCGGTGATTGGTGTTATTCCTATTGCCTGCGTTTATCTGTGGATGGCAATATCTATGGTAGGCGTTTCATGTAAATTTCATCCCAAATGTTTCTGAGATGACATCCATTATGGACCCAACTATTACCAATATCAATTTATAGCTTATGATAACAAGCCGCCTTTATGGGAACGTTTGGCCAAAGACAGCCAAATCCAGAAACATGCAATGATTATGTGCACACAACAACACGTGTTATTTTAAGCATTCAATCAATCACCTATTCTTTATCTATTATATGGTTGTATGTCTTCTTTTATGCTATTCTTTTTATGTTTGATACCTGTCAGAAATGAACTATTTTTTATATTTATAGAACAAGAAGACTGCATTGCTGGTATGCCCACGCTTTTTGCCTCTAATTGTGGACTGTGTGCGTTGAATGGCCGAGTGTTCTTAACTATTGACTGCGCCTCCTAACTTGGAAAAGACAGTAAGTTTAGACCACCAACTAGGCCTCCATACTCCTGAGCCTCACCTTTACCTGGCAGTGCATCCTGTTGGCATCAGTTGGGCTGGAACAACCTTCCTTCCCCTCACTTTTTTTAGTTTTAAATATTGTTATGGGATTCTGTTATGCACCGACTGTGGTGACTGGATTTGAATGACTTAACTAAGATCAGGCCCTGTAATCATTCACATTTATCTTTTATGTCAGTAAATCTTGTAGTTTAAAATGATTGCTATTGTTATCAAGATTAATGGCTAGTTAGAAGGAGTTTTGGATTAAAGTTGGGTTTGCATATTTTACTTTTCTAGACTAGTTGCCTTTAATGTCTATTGATTGTAAATTAATGGCTAAATTATAATTTAGACAATCTAGTTAGGTTATAATTAATGATTAATTATGTTTTTAATTTTACCAAGTCGAAGTCCAGACTTGCCTATTGTTGTCTATCTAACATTGAATTAGAGGGTACCTTGATGACAAATTGTGATTTAATGTTGCGCAATGGATTGGTTTTAAGGCTAATGTATATTGTACCTTATTTTCATATTGAATTTTAGACATGCTAAGTTGGGCTCATATTAGATGATTAAAATAGACTGTATTTACTGACTAGCTTGACTTGGCTATTGATCAGGGTTTGGCGAAGTCATTTTTAGCTTGCGCTTCCCATTGAGGGTGTTGTGGTTCCTTTTAAATAATGTTGTACTTGATTTGTAAACATTTAATGTGCTTGGTTTCTCACTGTAAGGGTTCTAGTTACTTGTGTAATTAATTATTGGTTGTTAGGATGATTGTTCTTAGCTTAGTAGGTTTGGTCTAGTTGTGTCGGGCAGGATGTAGACACCTCCTTGTTCCTCAAAACAGTCACCAACCCTAAGACCTTAAATGGTCAAAATCGATGGGAACCTAGGCTTGAGCGTTACTTATGTGTCCTGGAGGTCCTAACCATTGCAGGGTAGGACGGGGGAGTAGTCATTCTTATTCTTGTTACGTCGTCATGTTGTTGTTGTGTGAGTTGCTTGCATGGTGATCGTCGTCGTGTTGCGTTGTTGAGTATAATGTCATGTTTACCTTCCTACACACAAAAAAAAAATAAAAAAATTGCACTTGTTATGTGAGGCTTGATGTCGTGACGAAACATGAGGTTTTTTACATATGGTATCAGAGCGGGTTCAACCTGCGACTTGGGGTCGCTAAAACTTTCGTTGATATGATTTATTATACTATTGCTAATGATGTTGACTTGTATTCGTGCAGGTAATCATGGTTAGAGGATGCTGCGATGCTAGGGGAGGAGGCGCAACACCTCCAGTAGCATCCATGCCTGAGGGGTCTAACCCCCAGGGAGACGAGTAGGTTCTCGGATAGGAGCAGATAGCAGTTGGTGATGTAGTTGGAATGATGAAATATTTTCAGCGCATGTCTGAGGCACTGATCAACCATTTGGATAGATATGAGGCCAAGGTGCCAGCACCCTCTGAGGTTCCACCGCACGCTCCGGTCGGTACTGGTAGCATTCACTGTGAACTCGAGAAGGTTAAATTTCTTGAGTTCTTTGGTGCTCCGGATGGCACAACCACCGAGGCATGGTTGGAGAACATGGCGATGTGCTTCGCACTTCGCGATTATACCTCCAACATGAAGGTCCACATGGTGGTCTTTCAACTGAAGGGGAGAGCTCTTCTATGGTGGAAGACGATCCTACCACAACTGAACATGGCCATCGAAGACGTGTCATGGGAAATGTTTGAGGAACGGTTCCGAGAGAGGTACCTTTCAGAGGAATTCATTGAGCGTCAACTCAATGAGTTCAATGCCTTACGACAGGGCGATCGTACGATGCCCGAGTATAAGGCCCATTTTATGGAGCTGCTCCGGTATGCTCCGCACCTTAACATTGAGAAAATTAAGGTCAACCGACACCTCAACAGTGGACAACTTATTGGGGACCACAACATTAGCAACAACGTCGATCGCCGTAGCAACAGTTTAGGCCTATTCAACAGAACCGACCAGGATTCCAGGCCGGTGGGACACCATCTTCTACTTCGGGTACCAGGATTACTGGGCCAAAGAAGGGGTGTTGGATGTGTGGGGAGCCACACTACCAACACGACTGCCTTGTGGAGAGGACCAGAGTGTCCGGATTAGTTGGACCCACTACCGTAGGAGATATGGGCAAGGGCCATTGGATTCATGCGACGGTGAATAACCGCCAAGCAGAGCACCCGTCGCTGACCAGACCCTTAGTATTTTGTTATCACTGACCAGACCCTTAGTATTTTGTTATATCCTGGTGCTACTGAGAGTTTCATTTTTGGTGCAGCACTAAAAAGGATTAAGGTAAAGGCAGTCGAACAAGATGAATTTAGCTTCGTAGAGATGGCTTCGGGAGCCAAACAAAAGGTTGGAGGAAAGGTTATGGGCTATATCCTTAACTTGGGAGAGTTTATCACGAAGGCCAATCTGTATGTCATGATCCTAGGATCATATGATGTCATGATTGGTATGGACTGGTTGGAATCGCATTAGGAAATACTCAACTGTAAGACAAAACAATTGAGCTTGGTCGATGATGAGGGACAAAGACGGGTGATTGTAGGTCGGAACTAGGGAGTTTCCCTGAGGTTGATCTCTTCCTTGCAACTTCGGAAGAACATGTGCAAGGGGTGGAAGCTTTATGCAATCCTTGCATTAAACGAAAAGGGAGTAGCAGAAGGTCTAGAACACCTTCCGATGGTGAATGAGTTTGCGGATGTGTTTCTGGAGGAGTTACCTAGGATTCCACCGGAGAGGGAATTAGAGTTTACCATAGACTTAAAACCAGGGACTGAACTGATAGCAATAACGCCTTATCGGATGTCGACCCCGGAGTTACAAGAGTTGAAAATGCAACTGAAGGAGTTGTTGGACTTGGGACTGATACGTCCTAGTGTGTCACCGTGGGGTGCACCTGTTATTTTCATACGAAAGAAGGATGGGTTGTGGAGGCTTTGCATTGACTACCATCAATTGAAAAAGGCCACGATCAAGAATCAATATCCGTTACCAAGGATTGATGATCTGTTCGATCAAATGAAGGGTGCGATGGTGTTCTCCAAGATCGATTTGTGATCAGGGTATCACCAGTTACGGATCAAGGAGAATGACATCCCTAAGACCACCTTTAAGACAAGGTTTGGATATTACGAATTTACTATTTTACCGTTTGGACTGACAAACGCCCCAGGGGTATTTATGAGCTTGATGAATGGGGTGTTCCACGAGTACTTGGACAAGTTCGTCTAAGTATTCATTGACAATATCTTGATCTACTCTCGGATGACAGAGGAGCATGACGAGCACTTGCTCTTGGTACTACAATGTCTGTGAGAGAACAAACTGTATGGGAAATTGTCCAAATTCTCTTTTTATCAATCAAAGATTCACTACTTAGGGCATGTCATCTCCAGTGAAGGCATCACTGTGGATCCAACAAACGTCGAGGCTATCATGGAATGGCCTGCGCCGATGAATGTCCTGGAAGTGTGTAGCTTCATGGGTTTAGCAGGATACTATGGACGGTTCGTCGAGGGATTTTTGAAGATAGAAAATCCGATCAAGGAGTTGCAGAAGAAGAACAAGAAGTTTGTTTGGATCGAGAAATGCGTGGAAGCATTTCATAGGCTCAAGGAATTGTTGACAACAACATCGATACTAAAGGTCCCTGACATGGACGCGGACTTCTTAGTATGAACTGACGCATCCAAGGAAGGCCTAGGTGGAGTCTTGATGTAAGATGGACGAGTGATTGCTTACATTTCGAGGAAACTAAGAAGGCATGAGGAGAACTATGCAATGCACAATTTGGAGTTGTTAACCATCGTATATGCCTTGAAGGTTTGGAGACACTACCTTGTTGGACAAAAATTTGAACTAAAGACTGACCACTGTGGAATACAACACATCTTTATGCAAAGCGACCTGAACAGGCGACAACGACGTTGGTCGGAATTTCTTAGCGATTACCACTTTGAGATTACTTACATAAAGGGAATAGTGAATCAAGTGGCAGACACATTAAGTTGGAGACCGTGCATCTTTTCGGTGCTACCTCTTCAGACGAATTTACATGAAAATATTCTAACTTTACAACGAGACGATGACTGGTACAAATAGGTCGATGGTTTTCTCGGACGCAACACAATGATGGTACCACGATATGAGGGATTTTCATTTGATAGCGATGGTTTATTGAGGTTTAAAAATTAGATCTACGTATCGCCTAACGACGAGTTGAGGATGTTGATCCTGAGTGAGGCTCATAGAACAATTTACATGGCTCATCCAGGAGTCATGAAGATGAGGGCAGACCTTAAACCCTTATTTTTCTGGAAGGGAATGAAGGCTGACATAGTCAAGTATGTGCCCAGATATCTAGAATGTCAACAGATAAAGGCTGAACATAGACACCCAACAGGATTACTACAACCACACGCTATTCCAGAATCAAAATGGGAGGTTATTTCGATGGATTTTATTGTTGGATTGCCACTGATGGAAAAGACATGACTCGATTTTCGTAGTAGTAGACACTCTAACGAAGAGTGCTCACTTTATTCCTGTGTGTACGACGTATCAGGCACCTGACATAGCTATATTTTTCATCAGTGAGATTCTGAGGCTGCATGGTGTGCCTAAAAGGATTATATCCGATCGAGGATCGGTGTTTACTAGATGATTTTGGACGAGTTTCCAAGAGGCCTTGGGAACTCAACTTAACTTTAGTACTGCGTATCACCCGAAGACTGACGGGCAGACCGAATGAACGAACCAAACCTTGGAGGACATGTTGCACATGTATGTGATGGACCAACAAAAGCGTTGGGAAGAATTCTTGCCACTAGTAGAATTCGCTTACAACAACAGTTACCAGGGCACCATTAAGATGCTGCCTTTCGAGTTTCTTTACGGGTGACCATGTCATACGCCTTTGAGTTGGGATTGGCTTGAGGATAGGGTCCTGGTGGGACCAGAAGTGATCCAAGAAATGGAAGAGAAAATGCAAACAATAAGACAAAGGATTAAAGAAGCGCAGGATCGACAGAAGAGTTATGCCTATGTGCACCATGTTGACCATAGTTACGAGGTCGATGATCGAGTCTTCTTGCAGTTTAAACCTCATAAAAGTTTGATCAAGTTTGGGAAGGGAGATTAAATCTCTCCTAGGTTCATGGGACCTTTTGATATTGTGGAGAGAAAGGGGCCTGTGGCCTATCGACTAGCCTTGCCTGATTCCTTGAGGCGTATGCACAGTGTTTTTCATGTATCTGTTTGAGACATTATATTAGTGATCCTACACATGTTATTGACATGAGTTCCTTGCAGGTATCGGACGAGGGAGTGCTCACAGTCGAGCCAGTCTGCATCTTAGATCATCGCGTTCGATAGCTACGATGTCGAATGGTATATTAGGTCAAGGTCCAGTGGGACAATTATAGTCCACACTCAACGACTTGGGAGGATGGATATGATATGCGCCAGCAGTTTCCATTTTTCTTTGATAGATAGACATATGATACTGTGATACACTTTATTTCATCATATATACTATGAAACTTCAGGACAAAGTTTAGAACAAGAGGGGGTGTATGTAACATCCCGCTCTGGAGCAATGAGCAAACTTATTCTTTGAGGACACTTGCTCGCAAGTGATCCATATTTTTATGCTATTAAAACTTTTGACTTTGATTACGATGCATTATGGGTTGATGACATGTTGTTTTACTACATTGACATAGACAAGTGCTATTGACTCAGTTTTACTGAGTGTGTAGGATTTTGGACCTTGAGGATGCAGAGGCATCGATGGAACCCCTTAGACTCCGGATCGAGTCAGGGAGTGTGCCATTGGGGTTTGATTGTTTTACTGTGATATTAGTGCATCTGATTGGATGATATGATAGGGATATGTTCTGACATGATTTGTTGATGATGCAGGCTGACGATAGCTTGCTGACCAGACTCACATATGGAGTAAAGGGGTCACACACGACTACTAGATAAGTTGAGGGAGAGGTGTGGATAGCAGCCCTGCCACAGCCTACTAGCACTCCCACCGTGGCTCGAACTGTAGGTTAACGATTACCTAGTTCGAGAGGACCCATGATGCCGTGAGGGTAGACTGCGACAGTCGCTCACGATGATTCTAAGGGGTGTGCAATAAGGTGAGGGCCTTATTCCTTAGAAGCCCTTAGTCTCCCACAAGTTCACCTGGCGGAGTGTTGACTCCAGGGGTTATTTATGTCTACCAAATCAGTCAAGAGGCGAGTGGCATCCTTGGAGCACGTAGTGCATCCTAAAGGGCACGTCCCACAAAGGAACAGATGAGGCGAGTGGCACCCTTGGAGCACCTAGTGCGTCCTGAAGGGCACGTCGCTTCGTTGATGATAGAGGGATGAACCTAGATGGCCCTAAGACAAATAACATGTTAAGTAATTTTAAAACAATTTCCCTAATTAAATGTCGTCCAATACGAAATTTAAGGCCTAAGTCTAAATTACGCTAGTGGTAAAATTTTGTCTTCTAAAAAAAAAAAAATTGTAGTAAAAATAATAAAAATAAAAACAACTTAAATAATAATTATGATCTTCGTTAAATCTTGTAACATGAAGGGAGTAAGAAATTTAATTTATTAAAAAAGAAGGGTAAAATTATGTTTGATCAAAATTAAAAAGGGAATTAATTGTTTTATTACCTTAATAAATTAAAGTATACTAATTAAATAAGAAAAGGGAAAAAGGGTTAATTTTCACACCTGCCTTTTTGAGTTCTAAGTAAAAGAGGAAAGAGGGAAAATAAAAAAAAAGGAAACTAGGGAAAATAGGTAACATAAAAAGGGAAAATGGGGAACTTAAGGGAAAAAGAGAAAAGTCAACTTAGTAAAGAATCTACCATTAAGAGCTTTCTAATTTTAAACTGAATTAGCAATTTCATAATAGGGAAAGCCTTTAAAACCTGTAAGGGAATTTGGGGACACCTAGGAGTGATTCTAGGAGTAACTCTAGGTGGGTGAGGGAAATAAGATAATTAATTATTTAAAGAAATTAATTAATGGAGGAATGAAGGGGATGGGTGACACTTGTATGGAGAGGAATTTTTAGGAATTTATTTTAAAAACTTTAATTAAATGAGATTTTAGGAAAGAAAGGAAGTTAGAAACTCTATAAAATGAAGGAAGGAGAAGGATGAAGGATCATCTTCCGTTTCTGTAATGTTACGCTGCAGAAATATCCTCTTGACTGATTTACTTGTGGGAGTTGGGATACCCAACTCAGAGAAGAGTTGTAGCTTGGCCTTGTGAGGCGAGCTGGGAGCTAGATGAGATCTCTGGATAGTGTGTGTGGCCCCTTTGTGGCTCGGGGGGGCTAAGGGGGAAGAAGAGTACCCCTAGCATTGGTTGGGAGGTACCGGTGAAGTATCGACGGTCGGCGGGTGGGAGCTAGACAGAGCGCGCGTGACGTCACTCGGAGCGGCGATCAGGAAACGGTACACTCTCTTTGTTTTGAATGGTAGATTGTTGTAGGATTTATGATTTTGATCTGCATGTTTATTGGGTAGGTAAACTGGTTTTCTAGTTTCATGACTGAAGTTTTATAGCCTAGCTGATTGATTGGTTGATTGATTTCCCATGACCTTCGTCTTCCCGCATGTCGTGACTACCCGGTGTGTTGATTGTGACCTTGAGGTTTTCTAGCCTTCGTCCCTAGCTCACCAGTCCTCGCTTGAGCAGTCGTCCAGGAGCTTGATCTACGGTCATTGCCTTAGCGTTAAAAGACCTATGGATCTCAACGCCCTGCTTTTCTGTGCGAGGATGGTGAAGTGAAGGCGAACCTATCAGTCGCCTACCTCTGTGGATGTCCTTGCCTGAGTGTTGACTTGCGTCCTTCAGTACGACCTCTGCGTATGGATTATCTTGCCCCCTTTGTTGTGTATTTCTCTGCGCCTTGACTGATAGAATCTCTGCGATCCCTTCGATAAGTTATCCTTATGGCCCTGGCATTCTCTTACTGTTGCCAGTGTTTTTATATTGGTATTCTAAGATGTAAAAAGTATTTAACTTCAATCTTCGTTTCGGTTCTTGATGGATTGTCTGGTTTTTATTACTTCTGCGATGGTAGTTGTGTAACTGATGGAAATTATTACCTCTG
>JZKD02S1025620.1:100402-116150 GCA_000966675.3 Picea glauca
TATATATATATATATATATATATTACTTCAGCGACTGCAATATGTGATAGCTATAAAACAAGCATTGCGTCCTCCTCACTTAAAATGGCAAGGTTCACTGTGTAAATATCATTGCTGGCAAATTTGTTTCTATATGCTTATCTTTGATAGTGGCCAAACCAGCATTGCGTCTTCCTCACTTAAAATGACAAAGTTCACTGTGTAAATATCATTGCTGGCAAATTTTTTATGTGTGCTCATCGTTTGATAATGGGAAATTAGACTCTGCGTCTTCATCAGTTTTAACGAAGAAATTAACTCTGAGTACTTATCGATCAATGATGAATTCGTCCTGTGTGTTCATTACTTGATTTTGGCAAAGTAACTCCGCCCTTCATCCATCCTTACAACCCCGTTTTATCAGCTCATCCCTTTTCCTGCGTTGGGTTGGCGTTTCATTCTACATATTATTATTACATTATTCCTTTTGCCTGCGTTATCCGTGGTTGGCGTTTCATTATCGATTATCGATGATCGGTGTTATTCCTGTTGCCTGCGTTTATCTATGGATGGCGATATCTATGGTAGGCGTTTCATGTAAATTTCATCCCAAATGTTTATGAGATGACATCCATTACGACCCCAACTATTACCAATATCAATTTATAGCTTATGATAACAAGCCTCCTTTATGGGAATGTTTGGCCAGAGACAGCCAAATCCAGAAACATGCAATGTTTATGTGCACACAACAACACGTGTTATTTTAAGCATTCGATCAATCACCTATTCTTTATCAATTATACGGTTGTATGTCTTCTTTTATGCTATTCTTTTTATGTTTGATACCTGTCAGAAATGAACTATTGTTTATATTTATAGAACAAGAAGACTGCATTGCTGGTATGCCCACGCTTTCTGCCTCTAATTGTGGACTGTGTGCGTTGAATGGCCGAGTGTTCTTAACTACTGACTGCGCCTCCTAACCCGGAAAAGACAGTAAGTTTAGACCACCAACTAGGTGTCCATACTCTTGAGCCTCACCTTTACCTAGCAGTGCGTCCTGTTGGCATTAGTTGGGATGGAACAACCTTCCTTCCCCTCACTTTTTTCAGTTTTAAATATTGTTATGGGATTCTGTTATGCACCGACTGTGGTGACTGGATTCGAATGACTTAACTAAGATCAGGTCCTGTAATCATTCCCATTTATATTTTATGTCAGTAAATCTTGTTACTACAGATGGCAGTAATTTCTTTTAAACTTTTAGGACAGAAAAATCTCATTAAAGACATGTGGCAGTGTATCTAATTATAGGTACACGACCTTAGTGTCTCATTGATTATGATTGGCTTTTTGACATTTACACTCCTTAGCCTATTCCTTTAACGTTGCAGACAATTGTCACTTGGGTACCTTTAGTTAAGTTAGTCACATGCTGTAATTTATTGAGTTAATACTATCTCCATGATGTTTCCTTCCTTGACGTAGTTAGTGTTGTTAATGGTATATTAATTGATAGGTTATTTATTATTGAATGCCATGTTATTAAATGCCTTGGTAATTTTCTTTGTGATAAAGGCTTTTATTATTTGCTTCATTGTTTATTTTAATGGTGGCCTTCTAGTTTAAAATGATTGCTATTGTTATCAAGATTAATGGCTAGTTAGAAGGAGTTTTGGATTAAAGATGGGTTTGCATATTTTACTTTGCTAGACTAGTTCCCTTTAATGTCTATTGATTGTAAATTAATGGCTAAATTATAATTTAGACAATCTAGTTAGGTTATAATTAATGATTAATTATGTTTTTAATTATTTACCAAGTCGAAGTCCAGACTTGCCTATTGTTGTCTATCTAACATTGAATTAGAGGGTACCTTGATGACAAATTGTGATTTAATGTTGCGCAATGGATTGGTTTTAAGACTAATGTATATTGTACCTTATTGTCATATTGCATTTTAGACATGCTAAGTTGGGCTTGTATTAGATGATTAAAATAGACTATAATTACTGACTAGCTTGTCTCAGCTATTGATCGTGGTTTGGCGAAGTCGTTTTTAGCTTGCGCTTCCTATTGAGGGTGTTGTGGTTCCTTTTAAATAATGTTGTACTTGGTTTGTAAACATTTAATGTGCTTGGTTGCTCATTGTAAGGGTTCTAGTTGTGTAATTAATTATTGGTTGTTAGGAAACTTCCCAGAGATATTGAAGGGGTTGATCCAAAAGGATTCAAACTTGCCATGTTTGCCTTTGTCCTACTTGGGTGCATCCCATTTTAGCACTAGATCTCCCATATGGAAATCCTCCTTTCTTATCTTTCTGTCAAAATCCTTCTTGATCTTCTATTGATGGTCATGTGCTCTGTCTAGTAGCTGCTCTCTTGTCTCCCGCACTTCTACCAGTTGTTGTATTCTTCTGATCATATCATCAGGATCTCCTTGGTAGTCCTGGAGGAATTTTTCCACGGGTAAGGCCAACTAAGAAGGAAAGATGGCCTCAACTCCATATACAATATGAAAAGGAGAGACGCTAAGATATCTCTTTGTTGTCACTCTATCAGCCCAGAGAGAAAACTTGAGCTTTGAATCCCATGATTTCTTATTGTCCTCTAACAATCTTTTGATGATATTTATAAGGCTCTTGTTAGAGGACTCTGCCAATCCATTCCCTTGGGGGTAGTAAGGAGTTGAGTGAATCAATGCAATTCCAAACTGCTCACAGAATTGAATCAATGGTTCGGCCTTGAAGGCTGTAGCGTTATCAATGACAATTCTTTTTGGACAACCAAACCTTGCCACAATATCTTCAAGAAAACCGATGATTACTTTGTGGGAAGCACTTCTTGTGGGAATGGCTTCTATCCACTTGGTAAATTAATTTGTGGCAGTCAAGATACACTTGTGCTGACCACTTGAAGTAGGATGAATTTCCCCAATAAAATATAAGCCCCACTGCTGAAGGGGTTCTGAAGCTACCACATGCTTCAAAGGCAGGGACTTGAGCTACTGTTTTCCTAAGAATTTCTGACACTTGACACAAGCCCTGATTTTAGCACAAACATCAATGAATAGGCTAGGCCAGAAATCGATAGCTCTGAGAATATTGTAGGCTATGGTTCTCTAGAAGTGATGTCCCCCACACAAACTGTCATGAAAATCAGACATGATCTTTTGGGCTTCCTGTGGGTCTAAACATCTCAACAACACTCCTAGAGGATCTTTCCAATATAAAACTTGATCATTGAGGCAATACTTAATTGATTTGAGCTTTAAAGCTCTTACCTTTATTTTTTCCATGCCATCCGAAGGATGCAACTTCTATATAAAGAAAATGATGTACTTGTACCAAGGACATTCTACTAATGGAGGACTGACTTGAGAACTCTTATCAGACAACTCAGCTTGCTGATTTTCTGAGCAGGTGTTGATGAAATTCACCCCCAAGGATTTTCAATTAGATTCAACCAACAACTTGGCTAAACCTTGACCCTTAACCAATTTGGTGGGCCTTATCTCCAAGTCAAATTCAAGGATTTTAGCAATCCACTTGCTCCTTCTCCCGTCTATGTCAGGATGGATGAGAATCTCCTTCACATAAGTTGAAGGGACATATGCACTGACCTTTGAATGAAAAACATAGACCCTGAAGGATTTGAGGGCTTTAACCAGAGCATAGGCCTACTTTTCCATGATGTGATATTTCAGCTCTGCATCTCTCAATTCCCTACTGAAAAAGTCAATGGGTTGTTCAAAACCTTCATCATTCTTTTGCAACAAAACCATTGCCACTGTGTCAAATGAAGCAAATGAGAGAATCATAAAATATTTGGAGTAATTAGGACTGATGAGCATATGTGCTTCAGTCACGGTCTTCTTTATTTGATCGAAGGAACTACGAGATTCAACAATCCATTTGATTTCTCTTACTTTCCTCAACATGACTATAATATCCTTCACCAGTTCAGCAAAATTAGAGACAAGCCTTCTCAAAAAATTAATCTTCCCCAAGAAAGACTGAACTTATTTCTTGGATCTAGGATGTGCTAAGGTTTGGATGGCTTCCACCCTGCTAGGATCAATATTTACTCCCTCAGCTGATACTATGTGCCCTGTTATCCCCCACTTTTAGGTATAACTAGGAGATCACATCTCGAGGCCCACAGGTCCTAGACATGGAGTACTGAAAGCCAGATCGACTTTAGCATGGCCTTGGAAGGCCCTTATTTTCTTCCTTTCAATGCCTCTATCTTGTCTGGAACAACAACATCCATCACCATTAACTTGGTCTTGTTTCAGAGATGGTTCTTTCTCCATCATGTAATGAGTCTAGGTATCATGGTATGTGTCACTTTGATCTTCAAAACCTTTGAATATGTGCATTTAATTCCTTTTGTTTCTAACAAATGATTGGATCTTATATTTTCCCACTTGACCATGTATGGGGGATTGACATGATGCCCTAGTAAGCATGTGTCCATAGGTTTTGGTTTGCCACTGGGGGGATTTCTGAAAAGCCATCATCCGCTCCTGTCACAACACCACTTTTTCATCTTGCTTCCCGCTCACTTATCCCATTACACTTGTCAGGGCACTTGGTTGAGCTGTCTTCAGGATTGCACCTTATCTCATGGGAAGAAGGGGCTAAAGGCTCAAAAGGTAAAAGAAATCTGGAAAAAGATAAAAGCCTAAGAATAAAACCTTAAGATGCTTCTCTGAGGGATCCCTGAGAAAGCAATAAAAGGCTTCTCAACAAGAAATAATAGGGACTTGTAAAAATAATAAAACAAGACCTAGTTAGAGGATAGGGGGTCTCATCACGATCCAAACTATTAGGTCCATGGATTCCTAACAGTATGACATTACCACCAACTAGTTACCATGCCAGGGTAGTGACCCTTGGTTGCATGGCCAAGGGAAAGGGCGTCTCATCACAAGCCAACCTTCTCATTTATGTGAAAGTACTTGTGGGTAAAACTATCACCACTGGTCACCACACCAAGGCAGTGTCCCCTGATTAGCCTCTTGAAGAAAAAGCAATAAAGAATAAAGAATAAAGAATAAAGAATAAAGAATTAAAGGCATAAATGGGCTTGGAAAAATTGCATCCAGGATAGGTGCAACTTGCCTTCTACAAAGGCACCCACATGTAAAACCTTGCATCCTCTGCCCTCACTGCACTTGCTTGCTTAGACATCCTTTATCCACATCACCCACTTACATGGCTGAGATGAAGTATTTTCCAAAAACTTTCCTCTTCCAATGGACACTAGCCCAATAGGACGCCCTGTCACTTTCTCCAAACTTGTATTGCAGGTTTGTATAATGTCTTTGAGCTTTTAACTGGGTAATAAGGGTTTTATGCACATGCTTCTTAATATTGATGATGATATGTGATTGACATTTCTATGATCCCTGTGACTTATGATCCCATGGAGGGCGTAGCTGTTGATGTGCAGGATCATGCCCGACGTACATGTACCATGTTGGAACGATACACATGGGGATATGATCAGTTCAGACCTCCATGGGGCTGAAGAGCCCACTAGATGGATGCTGAGACCCCAACAAGGGGCAAAGACCAGACATAAGTGTTTTCACAGGAGAGAGGCAGGACGTTTTGCAGAGGCACCCCGACAGAGCCTGACCTAGGGGGGTTGTGCCCTCTCCATTGGAATGTTGGCCTTGGAAGACCCAGGAAATCATCCATGATGCTCATGACGTCATCCAACTTTATGGACATCTTGGGAGGCATATTTGGCAGTGTTGGCATGCATGGTAGGTTGGAGAAGCCCAAGGAGGGATAACATCTTGGTCCAGGAGGCTTCATTTTCCCTAAAAAGGGCTAACATCACCCTAAGAGGGAATGACGTCATATTATTTTGCTTGATTAGGGTTTAATTTAAGCATTTAATGTAAAACAATATGATTTTTAGTATTTTGGCCTTGTCAGCCTTTTTATGACCTAAAAGTGAAATTAGGTCATGGTATTGTATAAATTGAGGGTTTCAACCTTCATTTTGATCATCATCTTTCACTCACCACTTGGTGAGGTCTGAAATTTGTGCCCTATTCTAGGGTTTTGGCTGAAATAGTGAGGCAGACTTGTTGAAGGAAGATTTTCTTGGCGTATTTTGGAATTTATCTTGGTGGAAGGTGTTACAACTAGGGTTTGCTACTTGATTTCTTGGTTAAATGTAAGTAAATTTCTGCAAAAATTCTTAATTGAATGGTTGTAGTATTGATTTTCTTGCATTTATGGTTATATTTTGCTGATATAAACCCTAGGTGACAAGAACACATAAAATTTCCTTGTCTCATGTCCCCATTAAGGTTTTAGCCATTTTATTTGCTGAAATGAGATAGAGCCTTGCCTTAGCAACACTCTACTCTTTCTATCCTTTGTAGAAGAATATTGAGCCTTTCCATAGAAACACTCAAATCTATCTTCTCCCATGCTAGCCGTTTTTCTTATTTAAATCTAAGAAGGAGAAAACACATCAAGGCCTAGTTCCCCTACACCTTGGTGAGACGATTTTCCCTAGGGTTTGTCTGGTAAAGCCTTGCCATAGCAACATGTTACCTGCAAAACCTCTTGTGTTAGTTTTATGCAATATTTTGAGCTAGCCGTTTTCCATTGAGCTAAGGAAGGAGGAGAGAGCACTGAGGCCTAGTTCCCCTACACCAAATTGAGCCTCTCTCCCCTAGGGCTTTATCCTTGAGGCCTTGCCATAGCAACACCTCAAGGTCTAACCCTCTTGTCCTTAGTCATATTATTATCATTTGATCCTTCAGATCTTGCATCCTCCTGTTGACTCCATATGCCCTAGGAACACACTAATCTAAGCCTTAGTGTATTCTCAAAACAACTTCAAATACCTTTGATCAAACCCTAACCTTTCTAACCCTATCTTAAGACTAACCTTACTAACTTATTGTTGCCATCATCTTTTTCTATAAACATCATTGTGAAGCTAACGTTTTACTTTTAAGCAATTGAATGGTTGTTTAAGGCATTGTCTAAATGAAGTGTTAATTGTTACATTGAATGCCATGTTTTTCTTATCATTTATTGAATACATGATATTATAATTGTTGCTATTGTACAAGCATTGAGTTCGTTAATATTTTATTTCTCCAATTGCTTATATATCAGATAGTCATTAAAATATATGAAGTATTAACCAAACGAGTAAGCTTGCATATATATCTCTTGTTGCTTTGTCTCAGGCAGGTACATCTCATTTTGGTTATACTTCTCTTTATTGGTTGTTTAGTCGGACTATCTGATCCATGGTGACTTGTGAGGGGGGAATTTACCTTTTATCTTACAATCCTTTGCCTTCTCAAAACCCTAGGTCATCGGGGATGTCTCCCCTGGGCCTTACCTCCCTAAACATAAATAACCATCCCATCAAGGTGACATTGGGTGGGATTGGTTCAAGTTACGCCAATTTTCCTCTTCATATCTATCTTTTATCCTTACTACAAACTGCGCGATAACATGGCTTAGTAATTTTCCCTCCTTCATAGAAAAAAATGACTTCTTGGGATTTAGGGAGAGATCAAATTTTTGGCATTTTTGGAATACCTTTCTTAGATGATGACAATGTTCTTTATCAGTCCTAAATAAAAATGCAATGTCATCTAGATAAATGACTACAAATTTATCCTTTTCCCCAATAAAGGCGATGCCCATAGCTTGTTGGAAATTTTCTCCTGCGTTCATCAATCCAAAGGGAATTTTGGCATACATGAATGTACCCCATGGAGTGGTGAATGTTGTCTTCTCTCTGTCTTCAAGTAAGACAAAAATCTGATTGTAGCCAGAAAAGTCATCAATCATGGACATCCTGGATGCACTTGTCACCCTCTGCAATATGTGCTCCATTTTCAGAAATGGGTAATTATTTTTCTTGGAGCTTCTGTTTAGGTTCCTGAAATTGACACAAAGTCTAATTTCTCCCTTCTTCTTTCTCACTAGGACCAACTTGGCCACCCATTCACAATACCTCAAAGGAACGATAATCTGGGCATCCAAAAGCTTCTTTACCTCTTTCTCCATGATAGGCAACAACATGGGGTTTACTTGTCTCAGTTTCTGCCTAAATGGTTTGGCCTCTTCCTTTAGTAGGATCTTGTCCTCAATGATGCTTGTGTTGTATGTTTTGAGATCCTCATAAGTCTAGGAAAACACATCAGCAAACTCCTTTAATAGATCAACATATTCCTCCCTTTGTTCCCTTGACAGATTTCTCGACAATTTGACAAATTTTGGATCTTTCTCCGTACCAATGTTGCATTCAGTTACATCAACATCATCAACTGATCCTTTAACTTTCACTGCCACATCATTTATGTTAAATAGTATTTCCAAAGGAACTAGTCCCTTCAGAATGTGATTGCTAGGCAACTGAACAATATGGTGATTAGCAATTTTTTTCAAGAAAACATCAGCATGAGGATTACTTTCAGAATCCTGATCTTGATCAATATGTAGTGCAGAAAACTCATCAACAATCTTAAGGAATCTTTTGATCTCAAGATCATCCTCAAATACTTTCCAATGCTTGACATTGTCAGGTATAGAGGGTCTGTAATTTACTTCTACATCATACCTGAGCTTTGGTGGCAAAGGGACTCTGAAATTGCTTGCTAAAACAACCATAGAATCATCCATGATGTTTTCTACTCTTGGAATAAATGAAATGTTGAAAGCTAGGAAAAAATTGTCAATAAGGTCCCGCACTTCATTTCTATAACTTCTTAGCCTAGGGTGCTTATCTTGGTAAATACTTTTGACTTGATGGACAATTAACTCAGCATCCTCAAATACTGATATCTCTTCAATTCCCATGTCTTTTGTAGCCCTCAAACCTAAGACGAGAGCTTCATACTTTGCCACATTATTGGTAGTTTCAAATTCTAACTTGTAGGATAGAGCTATAGTATCTTGAGTAGGTGAAACAAAAACCACTCCAACACCAACACCTTCCTTAGAAGAGGCTCCATCGAAGAACATTTTCCACACAGAGGTGATAGTAGGGGATTTTTCACAAAAATTAATAGGCCTCTTTTTGATTTCCAGGGGACGTTCAGGAGCATCGGTGAGTTGCAACAAACTAGATCCCAAATCCGTGTCGAGAGAAAATATAGGAGGGTTTGTGGGATTTGCTTCATCACTAATAATGTAGGCCAATTGAGCTTCCCTGTAAAGTCTCCTATGCTCACCCCTAAACAACGGAATGGTAGCATAGGTGAGGTCCATCTTCAATAGGTGAGGTCCATCTTCAAATTTCCCCTTAGTCTTTTTATCCAAGATCTAGATAGAAGCATCCCAAACTTAGGGGGAACGTCAACTACCACGATGTCCATGATCATGATTTTCATTGGCAGCTGGAACAAAGATACGACCAATTCTTTGATAACCCCAACGCACTTGACCTTTGTGGAGTTGAAAGAATACAGGTCATGGTAGGATTTTGTAATCTCCAGACCCATCTCTTCCATGACAATCTTAGGCATAAGATTGTGAGATGGCCCTGAATGCATCAAACATTTGTGCAACACCTTGTCATGTATGTTCAGTGAAGTATAGAAGGGAGGGGATGAATCGTATCTATCTTCTACCAAAGGACCTAGGATGACTACAAGCTTCTCATTTTGGTGGTTTATTGAGTATGTGGAATGAGACGAAGGTTCGGGCTGCAACATTTTGGAGAGGCACATTTTGAAGTCTTCATGCTTGACCAGCTCGAAAATGGGTACATGGATTCTAATATTTTGTATTTCATGTTCAAAGATGAAAGAGGAGGGGGCATTTAGAATTTCTCTCACTTCTAGAATAGGACCTTTGACCGCTGGAGAGGGGGCTTGCACTTTCTTACCTCTACGGTTGTCTACGACATCTTTAGTAGGCTTCTCTACTCTGGTAAGATGCTCAGAAACATCAGGCTTTCCTTCTTTTTTCTTGGACCTGAGGTTATATCTGTTTGGGCTACTGTTGGCCTTGTCTCCCTTTCTCAACTCATTAAGTTGGATGTCCATGACATACTCCTTATATGCATATTGAGTCAAATGAGGAAAAGAGTAGGTGTCTCTGAGACAATGGATTTCGGGATCAAGGTCTTATTCCTCCCCTTCATCATCAGTAAAAATATAATTTTGGAGAGGGGTCTGGATTCTCTGATCATATCTATCCCTGTTTCTCTGATCTCTTTGGATGATCTGAGGGGCATTAGTAGGTCTCCCAAAGTTACGTATGTTATCAACATTTTGTGTATTTCTATAGGTTTGTCTTGCTTGAATTTTTACCTTCTCCATCTCAACGAAAATAGATTTTGCTAATTTGGTAAGCTCATCAACTTGAGGGTGGGCAACATAGGAACCATAGGTTGAAGTTTCATACCTCACCTTTCTTCTGTCTCTATCAGCCTTACTCCTAAGCTTGTTAGATGCCAATATATTGGATTCTACTTCAAGGGATGCATATTGCATATGAACTAAGGAGGTATCTCTTCTTTCTCTCAACAAAAGGCAAAAATCAGGGTCAAAAGCACTAGCATAAGTCATCTTGGCGGAGGTTTCTGTAGGTTTAATTTCAACGATAATATTTTTATACGTCTTATTAAATATTTTCGAGAAGTCTGAAACAAATTCCCCTTCTTCTCTCTTAAGTTCCCCGAATTTTGTAATATAATAAAGGATATCTTTTTTATTCCCCCAATTTCTTAAGAATGAATCATCCAGAGCAACAATCTCGTCAATAGATCTAGGAGGCAAGTCTTTAAACCAATCCCTAACATCACCATCAAGGCTCTGTACAAAAACTCTCATCCACACATCTTCATTTTTTATGGCCCAAATCTCTGCAAATCTATAAAAGGTTGCAAGGTTCTCTTCTGCAGTCACGTCTCCCTCCCCTGTGAAATGGGGCATGTACTTAATGTAGTCCGTGGCTAGGAGAGCATTCATAGGTTGAGCTAAAACCAGAGGGGCGTATCTAGCAGCCAATATCTTAGCCATCCAGTTCCTAGGAGGATTAACACCTGCCATTTGGACGTGAACTGGAGGAGAACCAGGAGGAGATGGAGTTCAGACATGTGAGACTGGGGCTCTGCTTCTGGGGGAAAAAGGAAAAGGCTGAGCATTAGGAGATAAAGATGAGGGGCTAGAGGTAACATAGGTTTCCCCTTCTGTAACTACCGCAAATATAATAGGAGGAGGAGTAGGAAAGTCTTCTAAGGTCAAATATCTCTCCTTCCACTTCACAACTTCGGGGGAGAAAGGGGTGTCAAATCTCTCTCCTTCCAAACCAAGAATAGGAGGGGAGAAATCGACATGAAAACTCCCAAAAATTAAATTTCTTGAAACTCCAACAGTTTGTATAATAGGAGAATTAAAAACAATTACTAGAGTTTGTAAAGAGGGATTATACAAATTATCAGAAAAAACTTGGTATAACGGTGGAGGTACCTTTTTGGGCAGTCTTTCCCTTTCTGATAATTTCATTTGGGTCAACTTCAGACGTTGCTAGAGGCAGAAGGGAAGTGGACCTCATGTGTCTGCCTTTAGGAGCTAGAACTGAAACAATGGAGTAAAAAAAGTGGAGTCGCCAGGTGCAGGTTGCAATCTTTAATGGTACTGATGTCTGATGCACCTTCAAAATCAATAGCTTATTGTCGTTCTATCCCAGGGAAAAGTATTCAATTCATTCCCCAACAATGACGTCATAAATGTTAGCACCAGAAGTCACCTCTGGATTGCAGCAAAGGTAAGACCTGTACCCATCAGTTTGTATGTCACAATGAATAATTTAAAGGGGGTCGAATGGGGGCAGAATCATGATAATATCATTTAAAATCAGAAAGCTAGACCAGCGTGCACATGAAAATGAGGTCTTGATTCAATTTTAGTCAGTAAGTTGTAGTAAGGGTGAGTAGGAGGAAGAAATTGAGGAGAAAATGAAAAGGTCTGCTCTGGACAACAGGTCTTCCAGCAACCCAAGGAGAAAAAACTCAGAAAACAAGGTCCTCTTGAATTTAGAGTTCAGGATACTGAAACCACTATAACCATGTTATAATCCAACATTCATTACAAAACAATCATAAAAATCCATGTGAATCCTTCAATCATGAACATTCAGTATCAGACACAATAAAGCATGGAAACAGGAAGCTGACTTTCATCAAATAAGAAATTTCAGATCGAATTACATAACCAGATAAATAGAGTGTTGTATAAAAACTTTACAATGCGAGAGATTAGCTCAACCATCGACCTTAACAAAATATCAAAATGAATCCTATATACTTAGATCACAACCACATAGACGTGCTCCAGTATTTGCATTTAAGGCATTATGTCTGCATTCTCTCTGGCAGACTGTGCGTGTAGTCTTTTTTCAGAAGTGAGTTCCTTCCAGACGATGTCGTGTTTTAGAAGGGACCTACAAAAGAGTCAACATGCTAACAGTCTAGCCTGGATTTCTATTTAAGTGGTGAGATGAGGTTTCACCAACCTTCCTCAACATGTGGAACCTTAAAACTCATGGACCCCGTGAGTCCTTGACACTTGCATCCTTCTTGTTTGTTAGGGAATCCTCTAGGTATCTTATCATTCATTGAATCAACTCTAAGTTTCCATAAAACTTCACTTCATGTTTCCCCCAAGGACCAAGACACATTTTCACTTCTCATTCATAGAAAGGTTCTTTGATGCTCTTTTAATTTTCCCTCTACATCATTTTTGCATTGATATGAGTTTTCAATCCAAGAGATGATCCATGAGAAACATTTCCATGGAGGTCCCTCAACAATTGATTTCATCCAATGATTGGATGGTGAATAATCACTTTGTGACCTCACACTTCCTTCCTCCTTTCTACATGTCGCTTCCATGAATCCTATCCCACTTGACAATACATGGGTCCTCTAACCCTTCCATGGATTAATCTCCTCCCATGAATTAGATGGAATAGTGATGTGTCCATTGATATTGTCATGCGAACATCATCCCTAATGTTACCACTTAACCTTTCTAAGTTTGAATCAATGGCCTTCTCTACCCTATGAGAATATGTCAAGTTTCATCCATTGAGGATAGAGGTTGTATGATGAACCTCTTCCCACTTCCTATTTTCTTGCAAACTATTATCATGTTGTTGAGAATGTTATCACCTTTTTGAGTCCAAATCACTTGTTTTTCCAACTACATTTGAAACCAATTCTTTCCTTCACAAATTTCACATATTCAAGGGTCCCTTCACACTTAGCTACATTTCCCTTAATCTTTCATATGTTGCCATCCTTCACGAATATATAAAAAACTTTTTCTTTTTTCCTTTTTCAAACCTTTCTTCTAACCCAATTTCCCAATCATGCCCCATTTGCACCTTTTTGAGTGTTTCCTTGGTGAATTTCCATATAGGTACTAATGCCCCCATTCGACCCCTTGATTACATGTTTGACTATTTCCTTGGAAGATTTCTAGATTGAGCCCAATGACCCCATTGGGCCCCTTGATCACCCATTAGAGTATTTCTTTGGTCAATTTCTATTTCAGGTTTGATACCCCCATTGGGACACTTGCTCACTTTTTAAGTGTTTGAGGTGGTTGATTTCCAGATCATGCTCGATGACTCCATCGAGACCCTTTTTCATCATTCAAATTATTTGTCATAGTCAATTTCCAGTTTGGGCCTGATGCCTCCATCATGCCCCTTTTTCACTATTCAAATTGTTTCTCCTACCCAATTTAAGATTTTGAACATATTCAAAGGAATTTAATTCCATAGGTAATCAAAGGTATGTACTCCAGAGGGACAGGTGGCCCTATGAGAAGAAGATACCTGGACAAGAATATCCACATTGGGATTGTAATCATTCACAATGTGGAGTTTGCACACATGGCCCTAATTTTATGGGATAAAGAGAGAGTGGGGTCCCCTAATCATGAGTTGATAGAAATATCAGTTAAAAAACCCATGAAATTAAAGGACTAATCAAAATTAGTGGGTTCAAGGTGATTTTAGAACCAAATATTGAGCATACTTTTCCTTAATAACATATAATTAAAAAAAGTTGGCACTTTTACGTGGGATGTTTTTCATTCAAGACCTTAATTTATTGGAGTTGAAGAGGGGAAAAAAAGACCAAAGTCATAAGAAGTTGAAGATCTTCTTGGAGCATCACAATTTTGCAGCAACAAATGGCTTTCTCTTCCTTCCGCTTCTCATGTCCTTCATTCTCATTCCGATTGTAATAATTCTCTGAGTAGCAAGTTCTATAGAGGAGAACAAGAAACCCCATGACAATGTTCTTTGTAATCCCAAACCCTGGTGTATTTTTTGACTAATATAATGGTTGTTTTATATCTAAGACTTCTATAGTCCCCAACATTGAAACTATTGTTTGATGAATGAGCTATTAGATTCATTGTGAAATAAGAAACAACATTGTTTCCATTAGGTAACAATAAATTTAAGTGAGTTATGTTGTGTTTCTCTTTTTCATTTCCTATATTATATAATGCTAAGTAAGCTAATGGATCTATGCTTGCCTTGCCCAATGGTTTTTTGTTTGATAAATATATGCTAGGAAACTAGTTTTGACTCCTCCTATGTCCATATTTGTTTTTCTCTAAGTTATTTTCCCAACATAACTAGATTTTGGTGCCCACGATCTAGAATACCATTCCTATGACTGAAATCCCATCAAAACCCCCTACCAGTTCACCCCCTTTTGATTTGTTCCAAATTAAAACCTAACACCTTATTCTTGTTCAAAATCCATAGCAAAGATTGACTCTATGCATAAAATTTCTTTGTTATAAATCCAATCTAAGCTGCATCTGTTAAATAGGTTGTCCTTGAGTGATCTATAAGCTACCATGGATAATCCACTAGAGCATTTTGTCACAAAATATATTATAATATGATGAAATCTTTATTATGCATGTTTATTTCCTTAGATCTTAGATTTGTTATCTCTAGTTTATTGCTCTATTTTTATATAAAATAAATGAAATACAAAAAATAAAAGTGTTGGATTACTGAGAGGGGGGGTGAATCAGTAATAGAGCAATTTAATCCCTTTTAACCATATAATCCAAGTGTTATATCAATGAAGAATTATCATCCAATAACTGCAGAGTAAATAAGAAATGAACAAATGAACAAACATACACATACACAATACACCAGTGTTTTACGTGGAAACCCAAATCGGGAGAAAACCACATAATGCTTTTTCTTATATGTCTTGAAAAATTACATTCATTGGAAGCACCAACTTCCTTTGTTTTTCAGTTGCAACTGGAAGGGGGCTCCAACCCCCTAGTTTCTCAGGATACAACCTGAGGGAAGCTCCAACTCCTCAATTCTCTGGCTACAACCAGAAGGAGGCTACAACCCCCTATGTTCTCCGGCTACAACCGGAAGGTGGCTACAACGACCTGTCGTTGCCCCGTCCTGCCACCCTTAAGTAGAATTAGAATGATTGAACCACTGTCAACTTGTCATTGTGAGATATACTGCTGTAAACTTGTACCAATAAATTTGAACCATGCATCAACCATGCATCAACCTGTACCTCAACTTGTAATCAACCTGTACCATAAACACATGCATCAACCATGCACCAACCTGTACCAAATAACCTGTAATAAACATGTACCATAAACAAGTGCATCAAACCATGTACCAAGTATGTACCAATCATGTGTCAACTACTCATCAACTATGACTCATCAATATGTACCAACATCATCA
>JZKD02S1025620.1:135791-145848 GCA_000966675.3 Picea glauca
CAACAAGTTTCAGTATTTGGCTTGGATATCTCTTGGCTAGGGTTTGGACTATCTGATCAGCTTTTTGTGATGCACTATCCTTGGGGAGAGATGCGCTGCTCCTTGTTTGGCTATCTAGCCTAGGGTTTGCTTCTGGAGGAATTATCAGGTCAAGGTTAAGGTGCTCGGAGGGAGGCTTTGGCCTGTGGTTGGGAGACGAGGGTATCGTCGTGGTAAAACGAGCACACCATCATATATATTCTAACACAAATACCCAAAGCAAGTTTCAAAAGGGGACTTAGTACTAGAAGTGTGGACTTCTTTGTTATAAGAGTGTTGAATATAGATTAGATTTTCATCTTAAGTCTTCAGATGATTTTGATTATAACCCCTCAAAATCTACACCAAAGTCCCATTGAATACTTCTATATTCCCATCTATCCATGGATGTAATGTTGTATATCTCTTCAACTTAGTGTCCATCTTCTCTAAAAGTGTAGTCTAAAAGGGACTAAGAAATATGGTATCCCTATTTGAGATGATGATCCTTGGTATCCCAAAGTGCACCCAAACCTATTCAAAAGAACATATTTGTTGCTTCTTGTCCTTTAATGGTATTTTTACAAGGCATAAGGATGGACATATTGTTGAACATGTCAACTACCACAAATAAATAGTCATGTACCTTCCTAGTTGTTGGTAAGCCTCCCACAAAGTTCATGGAAATGATTTCCCAAGGTCAAGTGGTTACAAATAAGGGATGGTATAGACCTTTCTTTCTATTACCAGGCTTGAAGGTACAACAAAGCATGCATATTCTAATATATTGTGCTACATACCTTTATAATTTAGCAACTATCTTCCGAACACCAAAATTTCCTGCAACTTTGCAGCTATGGGCCTCTCCGATAAGTTGCAATATTTCACCTTTAGGAACATAGAGCTTGTATAGCTTTTAGAGTAACCCATTTTGGAGATGATAGTCAACCTTACTGTCACCTTCTTCTACTTGAATTTGACCCTATAGCTACTAAAACACCCCCTTGAAGTCCTCATCTGTTGTGTATGCCTCTTTGTATGCATCATGGGTAAAAGGATCCATGTGCATAAGAGTTCCCAAAGATGTAATATTGGATATGAGTGGAATTGAAAGAATGTTTTTCAACTTATTAGTGCTACCCTTCTTATACTTGATGACTAGATGGATTTTTTGCAAAAACCCCATTCACTTGTAATATTTGGTTTGTTGAAGCTTACTCTGGGCATGCAAATACTGTAGTGGTTGGTGATCTGTGTGAATAATGGTTTCCTTTTGCATTAGATAATGCTTCCACTTCTTAATATATTGAACCAAGGCATATAGTTCCTTATCATAGGTAGGGTAGTTTAAGACTCCCCAATGAAACATTTTAGAATGATAGCATACCGACTTACCTCCTTGCATAAAAAATTCTCCAATAGAATACCCATTTGCATCTGTCTCCACTTTGAAAGGCTTTTGCAAGTTAGGTAATGCTAGAACTGGTGCTTGACTAATATTTTTTTTTAGCTCATTGAAACATTTCTGTTGATTTTTTCCCCACTGGAAACTCTTATTACTCATTGTTATGGCATGGAGTGTTGCAACTACCTCTAAAACAGATGCTATGAAATTCAATATTTATCATGTTTTCCCAACAAAGCTCCTAAATTCAGTGACATCAGTAGGAAATAAACTTTTTTTGATGGCCTCCATATTTACGAAATCTATATCGATCTCCCCTCCATTGATCACATACCCCAAATAGACCAATGAATACTGAGAAAACTCACTTTTCTTGAGGTTATCGAACAACTAGTGATTTTTCAAAGTCTTTAACACCTGCATGAGATGTGAGATGTGATCCTCCTAGGTAGAGATATAAACCAATATATCATCCAAATACACTATAAAAAATTAATCTTAATATGGGTGCAATACATCATTTATCAATATCATAAATGTAGATGGTGCAATACATAAACCAAATGGAATGACCAACCATTCATACAAACCTTGCCTTGTATTGAAGGTGGTCTCCCATGTGTCTTTCTCTTTGATATTTACCTAGTGGTATCCCAATTTTAGATCCAAATTGGTGAAGTAATTGGCATGTTGCAATTGGTCTAACAAATCATTGATCCTGGGAAGAGGGTACCTATTCTTGAGTGTAATCTTGTTCAAAGATCTATAGTTGATACAAATAAAGTTCCATATTTCTTGGGTATTATGATAATAGCTAACCCATAAGGTGAGGTGCTTGGTTTCATTGCTCATTGCTATAGTAGCCACTGCAACTGTTTCTTCACTTCATCTACTTCCAGAACATATTGTCTATACAACCCAACATTGGGTAATGGGTAGTCATGAAACAATTGTATCTCATGCTCCACTTCCCTCTTATGTGGTAGCCATTTAGTATCCCAAAACACTCCTATGTATGCCCATAGAAACTCCTTCAACTGATGTTTTTTTCTCTTTAGTACATCCCTCCAGGTAGGCCTTTTCTCTTCCTGATTCATCACTCGACTGATTCTCTCGTAAGAAAATAAAATAATACTTCTTACTTGAACCAATCAACTTTTTGGCTTGGTTGGCACTTACCAGTGAGATCTTCAATTTTTCTTTATGTGCATTGATAATGAAGAAATTCCCATCCTTGATAAGGTGGTACTGGTTTTTTCTCCTCATGAAGATTTCATCCCTCATATACATGTAAGGGATTCCAAACACTGCTCCACACATGTCAAGGAGTACTACATCTAACTCCACTTCATCAATAAAATATACACTTAAAAAATTTCATCTTACACTATTTTGTGACCTTGATCTCTACATCCTTGTTTACCCACCCCAATGGATATGGGATAGGATGATCATGAACCGCCAACCCAAGCTTTCTGACTAGATCAACTACTATGATATTGGACCGTGAATTGGAATCAAATAGAGAATCAACCTTGGTCTTATTGACCTAGATATTGATCTGTAAGAGTTTTGTCATGTCCTTCTCTTCCTTGTGATGAAAGATACTTATATTCACCTCCCTTTGCACTTAGTGCAAGCAATATTCTCATCCACATATGAGATTATCTCTACATAATTTCTTGAATCCATTACTTAAAGGTTCTTCTTCTTGGCATCCTTCTTACGATTCTTAGGTTTCAACTCTTGATGTAGTTTCCAACATTTTTCTTCAATGTGATCATTGATATTGCAATGGTTATAATGGTTACTTGGATCCTTGCACTGATGTATAGTGTTTGTTGTCTTCTTGTCTTTCCCTTTCCACTTCTACTTTCCCTCCTTGGAAGCATCTTGGCTCTCTTTATGTTTGGAGCCACTTCTTGTGGGATATATTTTCCAGATACTATGCTTTCACACAAGCCTAATCAACTGTCCTGAGCTTGAATACCATCACTTTATTTCGCAAATGACTGTGTAGACCCCCCATATACTTAAGGAGTACATCTGGGTTCTTGGCAGAGATATCCATCATGATAGCCATCTTTCTGAATTTGGTGGTGTACTCTTGCACAATTTTCCCTTTCCTTTTCTTGAAGTAATGCCAATGGATCCATCGGTCCTCTACATACCCAATAGGGTATAATTAGGACTTAATGAGGGTTTTTAAATCCTCCCACTTAGTTACTAGCAGATATCCCTCCATCTAAGTGTCTGCACGTGTATTTCCCACCAAGTTAATGCATGACCCTCTAATTTTAGTTGGGAAAAAAAAATCTTCTGCTCCTCATCTATATTTTGAACACTGAAATAGACCTCTAATTGATGCAACCAATGATTCAACTTTACTGCATCAATATCACCTTGGTATGGTTTTATATCCACTTTTGCTTCCATTTTAAATAAATATAATGAATGGGTAATGGCACTGGAACTTGTCTTCTCTTTCTTGTGCTCTTTTCTCAACTCCTTTTCTAGGTCTTCATTATCTCCCAATTTCCCCTCTAATTTGATCTTTGAGTTAGAGCCTCCAACCTCCCCAAACAATTTGAGCTAGTTTGCTAGAGCTACCATGAGGAGGGCCACATTGCAAGAGATATTAATGACTTTCTCTTGCAACCTCACAAATCTCTCTTTTGCTAAATATTGAGGGTTGTTGTGAACATAATCATCCTCGATGGCTATGGTTTTGCGACTTTCTTCTTAAGCCAATTACTAGATCCTGCAACTTCCCATAAATACTCCAAAGAAACTCGCTCTAATACCAATATGATCTATAAACTATCATGGATATTCCATTGGAATGGTTTGTCACAACTGATATTATAATATGTTGAAATATTTTTTATGCATGTTTATTTCCTTAGATCTCAGATTTGTTATCTCTATCTTATTGCTCTATTTTTATATAAAATAATGGAAATATGAAAATAAAAGAACGTGTAAATAAAAAAACACCATCCACAAAAACAAATAGAAGATTTAACCTGGGAAACCCAATATGGGAGAAAACCCATCTTGAAGGTGAGGCATATGATTTGCTCTCTTTGCTTCAATTATCAGAATGCAAATACAAAGGAATGGACACTCACTATGGAGTTGCATATGACACCGTGGCTTGAAAGGATGCTATAGAATCTTCCTCCTCCTCTTTTGTGCTCTTAAAATACTACTCCTATATTTTTTTCTTAGCTATGGAACACGCACAATGATAAAGAATGGAACCCCTTCTTCTCCTACTGGACCAATATTTAACATAGCCTGATAATTGTCTGGGGTTAGGTTTTTGACTTCCTCAACTCTCAATTAGTCATAAGGTTTGGACCTTCTAAAATATTCTTGGAAATACACACATGGCTAGCCCCACATGTTTGAGTAATGGGGGATGATGTGGCATCCACTCGTACCATGGTGGTCAACAAGGTATGTTAACTTACAGGAGGAGTAAATTTTGCATATGAATTCTGATTGAGACAATTCTTACACCGTTGGAAACGTCTTGGTGTGTAGAACATCGATTGGGGAGGTGAAACAATTTTTTTGACCAAAAAATGTCATTTCATACTTCAAAGTGTCTCTTAAAGGTTTCATAGACAATTTTCTAGACTGGGACCTGCCACTAAAATGACCTTACAAGCCGATTCCTCCAATTTTTTCCCACTTGGAAAGTAACAAGATATATGAAAAAATATATGATGATCCAATATAGATCATTGAGTGACATATAAGAAATCTTTCCTTAGGAAATACTAAGGGTATGCCCCTAGCCTGAGCACTAGTTCTAAGGCCTAAAGTAGTGTAGGAAGGTGCATTCTACACACTATGCCCTAAAATTTGGATCTCCAGTAAGAGGTTGGGGACAACCTAGGGGACAACATAAGAACTGACACCATTGTTGTGGACCCATCTTGGTATATGACATAATTATGTTCTCTAGTCAAAGAGAGAATAAACTATTGGACAAGGTATGTGCATAATATTTTTGAATGGGCCTATTTACTATATCAATCACCTCCTACTACAAACATTGGTCTATTTGTTTCTCTTCGAGGAAGGAATAATACGTGATACATTCTCTAAAACTTCCAAAGAGTGATATGAAAGATGACTCCACCAAAAATGTGACTCCACAAGGGAAAGTGTTCACCTCGATAAGCTAGATTCCATATCCATTGTCGCAAGATGCATTTCCACAGAATGTCTAGTCACTCCACTATTATATCCATAATAGATCTGGCAACAAAACTAGATTGTACTAGCCCATTTTTAGTTAAGAAACTAGATTGTACTATTCCATTATCCACTATTTATCTAAGTGCATTGATATTCTTATGTTACATTCCCATACCTTAGTGATACCCAAGAGATAGATCTATAAGTCTATGGAATGTAATAGTCCACCAAGATAAAATCTATAAAGGGGACCTACCTTTTTGACTTATTTGGGAAATTAAATACCGTGTTCTCTCATAAATATCCATTGAAGAAGAAACATAATCCAAGTCACATCTAATCATTTATCAACCATAGGTCTTCCCAACAGTTTTTGGCCATCCCCTCACTCCAATTTTTTTCACCCTTGGTATATTCATCATCAATTGGGATCCCTCCCCATTCATATATCCAAACCCCAAACCTTGATATGGCCCTAATATAGTGATGGGGAATCTACCCAAAGAAGAAGAACCCCAAGGGGGAGAATATCTACCTACAATAATAAGAGTCCCTAGATTTGTCCCCTGCCCATCTACTAATGGTTTCTAATAATATCACAACTAAGGTAGGGAAGAAGTATGAGATGAGACCCAAGTTGAATGCCCCAAATTTTGGAAGGGAAGAAATTCTTGGGAAGCCTAAGAATGCTACAATATAGGAACCCAAGGTTCCTGGAAGTTAGAGAAAAGGAACAATGCCTAAAGTATCTAATTTTCAGAAACCAATTATTTCCAACAAAGAAGAACCCAAAGCAACTAAGCAGTCTAAATTCCCCCTCATTCCAAGAAATGGAGGGAAGGCCCTTAAACCACAATAGCCTAATGCATTCCTGTCCAAACTACTCAATGATACCAAGGATGAAAAGGTAACTCCTCCTCCTCCTGCTCCTTTTGATATCAAGTACGAACTTAAAAAACTAAAAATTCCCATGCCTCTTTTTCAAGTTATTAAGTATATTGTTCATAGAAATGAAGTGTCTACATTTTTGGGGTTAAATGGGCATCCACAAGGTTCATATGCAAACCCTCAGTTAGAAAACAATATAAATGATGTCCAAAGACCCATAGTGATGGCCTTGTATACTAAGGCCCCCTTGCAAGTAGATCATATCAATCTCAAAGATCATGCCCCTAAGATAGTGTTGGGAAATCTACCCAATGAAAATTATTAATTAACCCCTCCCTTCTACATCACCTTAGAAATTCAAGACCTTCATCTATGATTTTGGGGCCTCTCATTCCATGATGCCTTTAGAAATCATGGAAATTTTAGGTCTGGACATAAATATACCCTACAAAAACTCGTACTCTTTCGATTCTAAGAGGGTCCAATGCTTGGGAATGATTAAATATCCGATGGTAGGAATGATGCAGATCCCCAAGAAATTTGTGATGATGGATGTAGTGATCACATATGTCCCTCCCACTTATGGTATGTTGTTTTCTAGACAATAGGTCACTTTTGTAGGGGGGAATAATATCCAATTTTACTTATTATATGCTACCATTGCTATATTTGGGGGAGAAACCCATCATCTATATAGGGATCCTATGATGACTTATGCGATCAACGACCCTGAAAATCCCACCAAATTCCCTTCTTATAACATAGACAATATAGGGAACTTCATGCTTATTGAAAAATCCCCTAATCATAATTATTGTATTCCTTTGATGTGTGAAGGAGAAAAGTCTAACCCTTCTAAATTGTGGACCTTATATTTTGATGGTGCCTATAATAAAGAAGGAAATGGGGAAAGTGACTTGCTGATCTCACCTAAGGCAAGATATTTCTTGCATGATTTCAAGCTATAATTCAAATCTAAAAATAATGTTCCAGAGTACGACGTGTTGATGACGAGATTATAAATATTCAGAGAGATGGGGGTGAAACAACTCAAGGTATTTGGAGATTCTAATTTGATCATGAATCGAGTATGAAACAAATGCGATGATAAGCATCCAAGGTTGAGATATTATAGGGATGCAATCTAGAATACGCTGGACAATTTATTTGATGTTTTTGACATCACCATTGTGCCTTGGGAATATAATTAGAGAGCCAATAGCTTGGTCCAATTGGTTGTAAATTTTAATCTTCCTAATCTATATTATGTCTCTTACTCCATTAAAGTCATGCACAAAACTACCATCATTGAGAACATAACATAATGGAATGTGCTTGAAGATAAGGAACAAATCAAAAGGTTCCTCACCTTGATCGACAAATATATGAGTTTGAACAAATATTCAAATGAGGAAGAATATGGGATAGAGTTGGAAACTGATTAGTCAACAGATCAATCACAACATGAAATGGTTGGAGGATAGAGGGTCATACAGCTAAAGACAAATTTCATCCCAAGAGGGTAATTTCCACTAGAGAAATTATTCAACTCAAGCAATGGATCTTTGAAACCCTCCATGAAGCTAGAACCATTAAAGGTGGATGACTGCAACCTAGGAATAAAATATGATCCAAATTCATTAAGATACTGAAGACCATATCTAAAGAAAAAGATAAGTAGATTTAGTTGTTCAAATAATTCGAAGATGTATTTGCATGGAGGTATGATGATCTTAAGACTTATTACCATACCATCTTATAGCATTAGATCCCCTTCAAAGAAGATACTCATCCTTTCAATAAAAATTAGAGACAATTAAATCCCATGTTGCACCCTTTGGTACAAACAAAGGTTAAAAAGACTCTGTGATGAAAAAATCATTATTCCAATCAGATATTCAGAATGAATTGCAAACTTGGTACATGTTAGGAATAAAAATGGGGAAATAAATCTCTGCATAGAATTTAGAAATTTGAATAGTCTTATAACATCTTTTCCCACATCCTTGCATAGATGAACTTGTTGGCCTGAATCTTAAGTCCATTTCGTTCTTATAGACCAAAATCCCCCATAGTTCCTCCTATGAATCTTTTAAAAGGTCCCAGTGGAAAGTAATACACTACTTTTGATTTGACAAGGCATGTATGCAACTTTATATACACACTTTACTACTTAGCAACATGTTTATTTATTTATTTGACACAAAAAATATATAAAATGCAAATTTTCAGGAGGAGTTCACAGGTTTCTTCAGTTAATTACTTCCTATAGTCCGTGTATAACTCCTCCAATGATCAGGGGATCAAATTTTGCTCAATTTTCAAAGTGCTCGAAATGCGACGAAAATAGTGTCATTGCGTCCGTCTCGTCTTCCTGATTCCGGTGGTATATTTACTTTCTCAAATGGAGTATGTATGAAGGAGATATCGCGATCTGTCCGCCAAGCCAAATAGGCAAAATTTTTGGATGCTGACTGTACCTGTCCGTACAGTCCATACGATGACGTGGCAGGACCGTACAGGCCGTACGGTGATGATGTGGTAGTTATTTATTGGTTGGTTGCTGGTGTATTGGATGGTGACACGTGTCCGGTTGGTGGCGAGTAATATGAGGACACGTGGCCCAATCTCTGGGCGCCACGTGTCCCCTCACTATTGTTTATATGGTTGTATAAAATTGTATGGGGAGTCCGCGGGGTTCGACCCCCGGACCTCCCCCAACACTAAATACTTCATAACTCTCCGCTAGCCAAAGTACCGCCATTTGTGCCTTGTTAACTATACCACAAAACATATATTTAAGTTTGAATGTTATGCCAACGGAAAAGGGGGTCGGGTCGAGGCTTAGCCCCGACCCGTGGATGTATTGCATCGCATATGACCCAACATATATGCATTTAGCCGGAATGTTTTGGAGCGTGCGCATTTCATATGTTACATTGTATTGCAATGCATTGCATTGCAATGTATTTCATATATATATATTATGTGTGTTGGCGCGGGGTTTTGAAACCATGACCCGTGGCTATGTAAACATGTGTTAAATGTTGGCGCGGGACCCAAACGTAAGTTGCACGGTTTCAAAACGGTTTAACCACCTTTTTGCCCAGCGCGCGGTCCTATGGCCATATGCCCAGGTGCCGAGGCGGTTAGGGGCTGGAGGCGCCTTAACCATCCTACAGTTTGCACTGTTGGCGCGGTTGTGCCCGGTGCTGGGTTTTTACGCTTAAAAGAGCGTGTGAGCCAGGTTTGTGAAGGGGGAGTGCGAATTGTAGAACCAGAGACAGCAAGCTTGAAGAGGGAGACTTCCAGGAGGCCTAACTTCTTCATTTTTCGATCGATTGAGGTGCCAAAAGAGCCCAGACAAGGGTTTTGGGATGCTGGGAAGCCATTGGAGTAGTCAGTTTGTCAGTTTGAGAATTGTAAGACATGTTTTTGAGCACTTTTTGAGAAATTAATAATAATGATCCATTGGAAGTTGGACCAGGAGATGTAGCCCAAAAGAGGGGTGAACTCCTTTATCAATTGCTGTGC
>JZKD02S1025620.1:145927-169419 GCA_000966675.3 Picea glauca
CGAGCAATGCCACAACAATATCAGGTTGCATCCTTCTTTGATTTCATGCTGTTAATATAATGAGAACTCTCTTTTCCGTCCCAATATTATGTTATTGGTTTACTTTTGTAATATCTGTATGCATTTGATTATCTTGAAACTAACATATTGATCCTAGTTGGTATAGTTAAGAGTTAGTTGTTATGACTACCTTCTTTGCAACCTTCTTTCTCTTTGTGTGTAGGTTGATAAATAAAGATTTGGAGCGAAATATTGGAGCAGGAATTTGTGCAAGGAATATTCTCCAAATGTTAGGATCCATGTTAGTCATATTTCTGCTCATTAGTAGTTGGTTAGTTATGAATTCTTAACTGCTTCTTTTTGATAGAGTTAGTTCTTGTGATGCCTACTCTATGTGATCATCTAATCCATATCATAGGGGATTTATCCCCAAAACAATAGATCTTCCATAAAGGACAACTAAAACCTACCAAAGATAGACCAAATGATACATAAAGTAGTGGGGTTTGAAAGGATGTCCATGTTGGAAGGTTTCTCAGGATACAATCAAGTTAGAATGGACCTAGAGGATGTACTAAATACAACCTTCACCACTCTATCGAGCACATTTTCATGTGAGGATGCCCTTCAGGTTAGTAAATGTCAGGGATACTATTCAGAGAGCTATGGATTATGAATTTTTTGATATTAAAGACATTTTCATTATGATATGTCTTGATGACTTGAATTTCTACTTAAAAAGGGTTGTTGATCATTTGAACATATGAGGCAAGTTTTTGAGAGGTGTAAAAAATTTGGCATATCCCTCAATCCCAAGAAATATTTCTTTGGGATGATAGAAGGTAAATTATTGGCACATATAATAGCTACCCAGTGGGTCAAGATTGATCCAAAGAGGGTAGAAACAATAAATACTATCTCTCTATCTAGACATAAGAAGGCCCTCCAATCAATTTTTGGGAAGACAATTTTCTTTGGAGATCCATACCCAAATTTGCTAAGCTCACCAAGAAAATGAGTGGAATGCTAAAAAGGGACAACAAGATTAAATGGGATGATCGAGCATACTATCGTTGTAGTCCTTCTACAAAACAATGATGAGGGACATGAACAACCCATCACATTTTTTAGCAAATCCCTCATAGATGTAGAGTTGAAGTACACCATCATGGAAAAATAGGCCTACACTATGATAAAATCCTTGAAATATTTTAGAGAATATGTATTGTAGTCCTATATAGTTTTTTGTGTCCCACATATCTCAATCAAGGACATACTCTACCAACTAGAGGTAGATGGAAAAAGGGGGAAGTGGATCACAAAAATTCAGGAATATGACATGGTGATTATAACATACCCACTACGGCCTAATAGATTTTTCACCTTTTCCTCGAGGAACAGAATCCCGAGTTCCTACGAGGTCCTAGCACAGGCTATCTCTTCCTGTCAGAACCTTCACTAAACCAATCCACTGGTTCTTTCATTGAAAACCCATCGTGTACAACTCAAGCACCAAGCACAGGCTTCACCTTCATGTGATCATCGGTTATGACCCCGGGCCAAGCCAAGAGGCGCCTTTTGCAATTCGAGACTCAGTGATGCTCGAGAGTCAAGTCCTTCGACTCTTCAAACCCTGAAACCCGAAATCGTACCTTCATTGAGATTGATGGCTACGAATATCCCCTAATCCGAAGGTCCTGGCCGTATCAGGATTTTAGTAACCAGGAGTTTGAAATGCAAGAGAGTCGAGTATTTTGACTCTTCGAACCCCAAAACCCGAAATATGATACGCAAGTTCTTGTACGAGATCCGATGGTCCTCAATGATATGGATCCAACAGTCCAGATCTCTTTGGATTTTCGTGAATCGGGAGTTCATGATGCAACGACTCCAAAACTCCTGTCACTCAAATCCCCGAATTTCGATATGGGAATTCATGTAGGATATCAACGAACCTCGTTGATCTGGATCTGACGGTCACTTTCCCTCCTGAGATTAAGGGCGTTGAAGGACACTCAGCCTTAACCCCCTTGCTATCCTACGAGATCCAATGGCTTATGGGGTTTTAGAGATTTCCCCAAACTTTGACTGCTCACCATGCGTTTCCTCCGATGGACGGTCCAGATCCTCTTGGAGTTTCATGAACCGGGATTTCGTGAATTGCAAAGACGAGGGGTATTCCCCTTTGGTCTCCCAGGTGCCAAAACGCCGAAATGCCAAAACCTATTCACACTAAGCTGATTCGAATTTTTTCATACCGGGACTTCGCGACTTGCGATGATGAAGGGTCTTGCCCTTTGGTTTCCCAGGTGTCGAAACGCCGAAATGTCGAAATGCTGAAACCTATTCACACTAGGCTAATTAAAAGTTTCACATACCAGGACTTCACTTATTGCGATGACGAAGGGTCTTTCCCTTTGGTCTCTTGGGTGCCAAAACACCAAAATGTCGAAATGCCGAAACCTATTCACACTAAGCTAATTCGGAGTTTTGCATACTGGGACTTCGCGACTTGCGATGATGAAGGGTCTTGCCCTTTGGTTTCCCTGATGTTGAAATGATGAAATGATGAAATGCTGAAACCTATTCACACTAGGCTAATTCGGAGTTTCGCATACCGGGACTTCGCGACTTGCGACGACGAAGGGTCTTGCCCTTTGGTTTCCCGGGTGCCGAAACACTGAAATGCCAAAATGCCGAAACCTATTCACACTGAGCTAATTCAGAGTTTCACATACTGAGACTTCACGACTTGCGACGACGAAGGGTCTTTCCCTTTGGTTTCTCAAGTGCTGAAATGATGAAATGTTGAAATTTCGAAACCTATTCACACTAGGCTAATTCAGAGTTTTGCATACCGAGACTTCATGACTTGCGACGAGGAAGGGTCTTGCCCTTTGGTTTCCCAGGTGCCAAAATGTCGAAATGTCGAAACCTATTCACATTGAGATAATTCAGAGTTTCTCATACCGGGACTTCATGACTTGCGATGATGAAGGGTCTTGCCCTTTGGTTTCTCGGGTGTCGAACGCCGAAATGCCGAAATGTCGATGAACAAGTTTGGATACTCCGGGACTTTCAGGAAGTTGCCAAGTCCACCCTCCTCCCTATGCAAAGGTTAAGGTCGACGAGCAATAGAGCTCCGACACATCTTTCAGAGGGTTCTTGGGTAAATTATCCCTAGGCTTGGTGACCTGAGTAAAAGTCTTCCTAATTTGCCAAGCTATAAATTCGGTGGTAGGGGTAAAGTAAACTCGTGGGTTTACTATCATGGTAGTCCTTTCGAGGGACTCACTCCAACTCTGGAGTGCAAGGAAACTTCCCAAGAGAAGTTCCTTCAAGAAATTAAACCAGGGCATAGCGCGAGCCTAGTAGATAGGACAATTCTCAAGGGAACGGACTCGTATTCTGAACCTACTCATTCTATACATAGACCGATTATGGTCATATAAGTATAGGCATGTATCCCTTGTCTCCAAATCAAAACACATGAAAACACTTCCATACAGAAACCATTTATGAGCATATAAACATGAGCATGCATTCAATTCAAAAATACAAGACACAACACTTATCAGAAAACACTAGGTGTGACATGACTGCTGAGAGGGGTGCTCGTTTCCACCCAACCGTAGGCTCAGTGACTCCAAATGGATTTACCACTATCCACCCCCGAGCTATACCATGATGCTTGAGGTTCAATTTTCTACTTCCAGCTTAATGGAAGTCAAGGACGAAGGTTACTCTCCTTCTCCTCTGTTCATAACTCCCTGTGTTTCCAGAGTTTCTCTAGTTCTCTCCCGCGATCCCCGTAGCTCTCATTCTCTCCCTCCCTTACCCCCCTTCCTCTCTTCCCTTTTCTCTGCAAGATTGTGTGTGGCGCGAATTTCCCCATCCACGGTTAGGTCTGGGAGCTATTACGGATGGGCGGTTCACCCCCATCCCCTCATTAACTCTTGAGGAGCCTCCCCACCTACCAATCTGATGAGAAATCCATTATGGGGTCAGAGATTTTCTTTGGTCTTTGAGCAAGTAAAACCAGTACGGTATTGGCTCGGTGGAAGTTAATGCAACCATTCTAGGTCCCTTCCACCACCTCTCATTAGCCATTGTGGTCTCTTTTAGCACATCCCCCTCCCAGCAGCCATGCAACACATATTCATAACATAATTTACATTCATCAACCTTTTATAAAAAGGTCTGTCAAATCAAACATTAACGTCTTTGAGTTTTCCATAGTTCTTGACCAATATAGTTATTTTTACATACTGGGGGAAACAGGGTGTTACAATTCCCTCCCCCTTAAAGGAACATTGTCCTTGATGTTCTATCTATCGATATGATGTGTATGTACAGAAGTAAACAAAATCGGATATGCTTGTTTCATGGCATCTTCCATTTCCCAGGTAGCCTCATCTGGGCCAAAATTTTTCCACCGCACCTTGACCTGTGCAATGGTTTGGTTCCTGAGTGGGGTTTCCTTTCTGTCCAGTATGCATTGAGGTTCTGGCAGGAATTATCCCTCCGGTTCCACCTAGATCACAGACCAGTCAATTATATGATTAGAATCATGTACATATTTCTTCAATAATGAAACATGGAAAACATTATGTTCTTTTACTGTGGGAGGAAGTGCTAGCCTATAGGCTACATGTCCCACTCTATCTAGAACTTCAAAAGGTATGCAATACCGAGGTGCCAATTTGGCACAAGCACCCATCCTCAGGGAACTCTTCCTGGGCCTAACTCTGAGATATACGTTGTCTCCCGTCTTGAATTCTCTTGGAGTTCTCTTTCAGTTGGCATAACTTTTCTGTCTGTTCTGAGCGACCTTCATATTCTATTTTATTTGAATCACTTGTTGTTCCATTTCTTTCAGCATGTCGGGTCCAATAGTAATTATGTTTATGGGATTACTCCAAATGACTGGAATGTTGCATGGTCTACCATAGAGGACTTCGAAGGGACTTGTCTTCAGGGATTCTTGGTAGCCGTTGTTGTAGGCGAATTCCACCAGTGGTAGGTAATCTTCCCACTTCTTAGGTTGATGCATTACATGCATTCTTAGCATGTCTTCCAATATTTGGTTCACTCTTTTCGTTTGTCCATCGGTTTGAGGATGATAGGCTATGCTAAATAGTAATTTGGTCTCTAGACCAACCATCAAGGATTTCCAAAAGTTGGAAGTAAATTTCGTGTCTCTGTCAAACACGATCTCTTTAGGCATACCATGTAGTCTACATATCTCCTTCATGAATATGCTGGCAATATCTATTGCCTTGCAATTTGATTTAACAGGGATAAAATGGGCGGACTTGCTTAATTTATCCACCACTACCATGATGGCGTCATTCTGTTTGGTTGATGTTGGTAATCTAGTGATGAAGTCCATGGAAATGGTTTCCCATTTCCATTTCAGGATTGGTAGAGGTTGTAATAATCCTGCTAGGTGCCGGTGTTCTGCTTTAACCTGTTGGTATTCTAGGCACTTAGCTAAATAGTTAGCTATGTCTTTATTTAACCTAGGCCAATAGACCTGTTTCCTAGTGGTCGTGATCATCTTCTGATATCCCGGGTGACCAACATATGGTCTTTTATGCAGTTCATCCATTATGAACCTCTTCAAGTCATCACAATCTGGAATATACAATCTATTTTTGTAAGTTAGCAGACCTCCATCTATCATTTGGTAGCCTTCATACTTTATTCTTGTGGGTTCTTGCTCCAGGTATGAGGTCACAGTTTGGAAGAATGTGTCTGTTTCTTGTGCATTCCTAACTCTTTCTTTGACATTCGTCTTGCAGATGCTCACCACTGCTAGGTGAATTGTTTTCATACTTCTGCTAAGGGAATCGACCACCTTATTTTCCTTTCCTTTAACATATTTGATATCAAAATAAAACTCACTAAGGAGGGCCATCCACCTAACTTGTCTGGCATTGAGCTTTGGTTGGTCAAACAGATATCGCAATCCATAGTGGTCTATCATAAGTACAAATTTCCTTCCCAGGAGGTAATGTATCCACATTTTTAAGGCGTGTACTATGGCAGACAACTCTAGATCGTGGGTCACATAGTTGACTTCATGCTCATTCAATTTTTGGGATTCATAGCAGACTACACTTCCTCCTTGCATAAGGACTCCTCTGAGCCCTTCATTACAGGAATTTGTGCACACGAGGAAGTCGTTTTCGGGATCAACGATCTTCAACATGGGTGCATGGGCCATAAGGTGTTTCAGGGATTGAAATATTTCTTCACATTCTTGGGTCCACGTGAATTTAGCTCCCTTCTTCTGGAGGGCAGTGATTGGACAACCAATCTTGGAGAATCCTTTTATAAATCTCCTATAGTATCTTGCTAAGCCCATAAAGGATCTGATATCTGAAATGTCCTTTGGGGTAGGCCATTCCATGATAGAGTTGATCTTGTCAGGATCTACTGCTACTCCCTCTTCAGATATGACATGGCCCAAGTAATGTATTTGCTTCTGGAAAAAGTCACACTTGCTAAATTTGGCATAGAGCTGAAGTTCTCTTAGCACTTGATGCACAAGTCTAAGATGTTCCTCATGTTCCTCATGTTCCTCTCTACTCTTGGAGTAAATTAATATATCGTCAATAAAAACTAGTACAAATTTTTCTAGGAATTTGTTGAGCACATTGTTCATCAAGCACATAAAAGTGGTAGGGGCATTGGTCAATCCAAATGGTACTACCACAAACTCATAGTGACCATATCTCGTCCTGAAGGCAGTTTTGTGGATGTCTTCACCCTTGATTCAGACTTGATGGTATCCAGATCTCAATTCAATCTTTGAGAAGATGGAAGCACCTCCCAATTGATCGAACAGATCATCGATCCTGGGTAAGGGGTACTTGTTCTTTATGGTTACCTTATTGAGTTTTCTATAATCCATGCACGGTCGAAGGGTACCGTCTTTCTTTTTCATAAACATGATTGGTGCTCCCCATGGGGACACGTTGGGCCGGATATAGCCTTTGTCCATCATTTCTTTTAGTTGTAATTTAAGCTCAACTAGCTCGGGTGTACTCATCTTGTAGGGTGTCCTAGACACTGGCACCGCTCCCGGTGCAAGTTCTATTGAGAAGTCAATGTCCCTTCTCAGAGGTAAACTCGACACCTCTTTTGAAAATACATCTCCATATTCTCTTAGTGTGGGGTGGTATTCGAGGATTGGTTTGTCATCTTCAACTGATTTCAACACCTGTATCGCAATACTTTCTCATTTGAAGGGATGATATTCATCTCACCGAGACAGGTTTTTGGATCGCTTGAAGGGTTATCCTTCTTCCTTCTTCACTTATACATTCTAAGGTTTTATGGTAATAGTCTAGTTTGGCATTATATGTGGCTAGCCAGTCCATAACAATCAACAGGTCATATGATCCTAGGGGTAATACGTTAAGGGTTGCTTGGGTGGGGAATTCACCCATAGTGAATTGGCAAGCTGGTATGACCTCCGCTACCTTTCTTTTGGTCCCAGTGGCTAACTGTACCAACCATGGCTTGGCATGTTTATGTGGATATAATTTACACTTATCAACAACCTTAGGGGCTATATAACTCAAATTTGAACCAAGGTCAATTAGAATAGACACTAGATGGTTGGTGATCATACCTTCCATATCCACCATTGAAGCTTGGTGGTCAGCTTGTTTATCATCCACGACGGCATAAATTTGTGGCATACTCCTGGCCATGTCATTGACGATGGTAGCTTCTTGAACATTGTAAATTATTCAACTGTTCTGTTGTCGGTGTAGACAGTCCCTCAGTAGATGTTCTTCTCCACAACCCCAACATTTTAAGGGTTCTTTCTTCGAGTTATCAATCTTTCTTGGGGTAGATCCAAAGGTTTGTTTCCTCTCTGGGAGGGGAAATTCTACTGATGTACACTTCGGGTTGGGAAGCTCATCCTTGAGTCCTTTTTATAGTTTTTAAATCTTGGGGATTTAAACCCCTTTTTCTGGAATCCCGAACTATTATTCTTCTTCCAGCCTTCATGAGGTTCTGTCCGATGCCCAAGCTGTTCATAACAATATCTTGCCTTTCGGATAGTATCTTCTAGGGTCTTTGGATCATCAAACTCAATACTATTCTAATAGTCCTTAGGTAGTCCACTGATGAATCGTTTCACCTTTGCCTTTGCTACTTTTATATAGGGTACGTACCTCAGCAATTCGAGGAATCTTCTGATATATTCCTCTATGGTGCATTGCCCCAACTTGAGTTCATAGAATTCTTTAGTCTTTTCGTCGAAATACTTTTCCGAAAGATACTTCTTCCTGAAGTATTTCTCAAACCGTTCCCAAGATAGGTCTTCTTCGTGAATCCCTTTTATGTTCTTAAGGTCTTCCCACCAAATGGAAGCCTTCCCATTCAGGTTGAAAGTGGCTACTCGGGCCTTCAAATTTTTCGAGAAGTCATGGACTCTGAAATACTTCTTTAGTCCAAGCAGCCAGGCCTCCGCTTCCTCTCCCTTCATTATTTCTCCGTCGAAAGAGGGTGGTTTGGACTTCTTGAATTATTCGAGATTATGATTTTTGGAATGATCTCGCTTCTTCCATTTTCTTCGGGAATAAGAACTAGTTCTGCTACTAGAAGATCCCTCTGAGTTGGTAGTTTCCTTTCCAGAGGAATCGTTCGACGCTTGTCCCTTATCTCTAGGGTGAACCTTTCTCGAGGTTCTCCTCCCAGTGTGGCCACTTAAAGGGCCACGTTTCCGTATCCCAGGTGGGCTTCGACTTCTCTTCGTCTGTCGTTGGTCCGTGTGACTGGTGTTAGGTTCATGCTACAATTGTCTTTGTATGTTGGATAAGATCTACAACAAGACTACATTAATCTCCATTTTCTTTTCTTGATCTTTTATCAACCTCTCGTTGTCGGCCTTGCAACTCTATAGTTCGATAATGAGGCTTCTCATAGTCTCAGCTAGATCTGGAGGGGTTTCTGCTACTCTCCTTTCGTTAGACTCTTCGTCTCTATTGTGGGAGCCATCCCCCACTTCATGGTGCATCACCATTCTATGCGTCTGCAGTTTCCTGCGGTTGATCGTCCGCTTGCTGTGCAAGAAAAACACTTGTTGTTAGTCAACATTATTTTCATTCACAATCAACGCATAATTCATATTTTTCAAATGCATACACACAATAGGAATTTTCATTCTTAACTTCGACTTTTGATAAGGGGGGTTAGGATAGAGAGTTACTTCTTTTAAGATTACTTTAGATGGAGTTTCTGCGCAACTCGTCCATGATCCCAAGCAGGCCAAATGTTGTAACCATGCTTTGATACCAATTTCTAACATACCCACTATGGCCTAATAGATTTTTCACCTTTTTCTCCTTTTCCTCGAGGGACAGAATCCCTGAGTTCCTATGAGGTCCTAGCGTAGGATAGCTCTTCCTATCGGAACCTTCACTAAACCAATCCACCAGTTCTTTCATTGAAAACCCATCATGTACAACTCAAGCACCAATTGTGGGCTTCACCTTCATGTGATCATCGGTTATGACCCCGGGCCAAGTGAAGAGGTGCCTTTCGCAATTCACGACTCAACGATGCCCTAGAGTCAAGTCCTTCGACTCTTCAAACCCCGAAACCTGAAATCATACCTTCGTTGAGATTGACGACTGCGACTCTCCACCTGATCTGACGGTCCTGGTCATATCGGGACTTTGGTAACTGGGAGTTAGAAATGCAAGAGAGTCGAGTATTTCGACTCTTCAAACCCCGAAACCCAAAATCAAATACGCAAGTTCTTCTACGAGATCCAATGGTCCTTGACGATATGGATCCAATGGTCCAGATCTCTTCAGAGTTTTGTGAACTGGGAGTTCATGATGCAACGACTCCAGAACTCTTGTCACTCAAATTCCTGAATTCTGATATGGGAATTCATGTAGGAGATCAACGAACCTCGTTGATCTGGATCTGATGGTCACTATCCCTCCTGAGCTTAAGGGCGTTGAAGGACACTCAGCCTTAACCCCCATGTTGTCCTACGAGATCCAATGGCTTATGGGGTTTTAGAGCTTTCCCCGAACTCTGACCACTCACCACGCGTCTCCTCCGATGGATAGTCCAGATCCTCCCAGAGTTTTGTGAACCGGGATTTTGTGACTTGCGAAGACGAGGGGTCTTCCCCTTTGGTCTTCTAGGTGTCGAAACATCGAAATGCCGAAACCTAATCACACTAAGCTGATTCGAAGTTTCACATACCGGGACTTCGTGACTTGCGATGATGAAGGGTATTGCCCTTTGGTTTCCCGGGTGTCGAAACGCCGAAATGCCGAAATGCCAAAACCTATTCACACAAGGCTAATTTGGAGTTTCGCATACTAGGACTTCACGACTTGCAATGACAAAGGGTCTTTCCCTTTGGTTTCCTGGGTGCCGAAATGCTGAAACCTATTCACACTGAGCTAATTCGTAGTTTCGCATACTGGGACTTTGCGACTTGCGATGACGAAGGGTCTTGCCCTTTGGTGTCCCGGGTGTTGAAACACCGAAATGCCAAAATTCTGAGATCTATTCACACTAGGCTAATTCAGAGTTTTGCATACCGGGAATTCATGACTTGCGACGACGAAGGGTCTTTCCCTTTGGTTTCCCAGGTGCCGAAATGCCGAAATGATGAAACCTATTCACACTGAGCTAATTCAGAGTTTCTCATACCGGGACTTCGCAACTTGTGACGAAAAAGGGTCTTGCCCTTTGGTTTCCCGGGTTCCGAAACACCAAAATGCCGAAATGCTGAAACCTATTCACACTAGGCTAATTTGGAGTTTCGCATACTAGGACTTCGCGACTTGCGACGATGAAGGGTCTTGCCCTTTGGTTTCCCAGGTGCTGAAATGATGAAATGCCAAAACCTATTCACATTGAGATAATTCAAAGTTTCTGATACCGGGACTTCGCGAATTGCGACGACGAAGGGTCTTGCCCTTCGGTTTCTAGGGTGTCGAAACACCAAAATGCCAAAATGCAGATGAACGGGTCCGGATACTCCGAGACTTTCAGGATGTTGCCAAGTCCACCCTCCTGCCTATGCAAAGGTTAAGGTCAATGGGCATTAGAGCTCCGACATATCTTTCAGAGGGTTCTTGGGTAAATTATCCCTAGGCTTGGTGGCCTGAGTAAAAGTATTCCTAATTCGCCGTTCTATAAATTTGGTGGTAGGGGTAAAGTAAAATCGTGGTTTAACTATCATGGTAGTCCTTTCGAGGGACTCACTCCGACTCTAGAGTGCGAGGAAACTTCCCGAGAGAAGTGCCTTCAGGAAATTAAACCAGGGCATAGTGCGAGCCTAGTAGATAGGACAATTCTCAAGGGAATGGAATCGTATTCTGAACCTACTCATTCTATACATAAACCGATTATGGTCATATAAGTATAAGCATGTATCCCTTGTCTCCAAATCAAAACATAGGCAAACACTTCCATACAGAAACCATTTATGAGCGTATAAACATGAGCATGCATTCAATTAAAAAATACAAGACATAACACTTATCAGAAAACACCAGGTGTGACATGACTGCTGAGAAAGGTGCTCATTTCCACCCAACCGTAGGCCTAGTGACTCCAAACGGATTTACCACTAGCCACCCCCGAGCTAGACCACGATGCTTGAGGTTCAATTTTCTACTTCCAGCTCAATGGAAGTCAAGGACAAAGGTTACTCTCCTTCTCCTCTGTTCAGAACTCCCTGTGTTTCCAGAGTTTCTCCAGTTCTCTCCTGCGATCCCCATCGCGTGCGTTATCTCTCTCCCTTACCACACTTCCTCTCTTGCGTTTTCTCTGCAAGATTGCATGTGGCGCAAATTTCCCCATCCGTAGTCAGGTCTGGGAGCTGTTATGGATGGGAGGTTCACCCCCATCCCCTCATTAACTCTTGAGGAGCCTCCCCACCTACCAATCTGATGAGAAATCCACTTCGGGGTCAGAGAGTTGCTTTGGTCTTTGAGTAAAACCAGTACGGTACTGGCTCGGTGGAAGTTAACACAACCATTCCAGGTCCCTTCCACCACCTCTCATTAGCCATCATGGTCTCTTTTAGCACATCCCCCTCCCAGCAACAATGCAACACATATTCATCAGGGATGATTTTAAGGATGGAAATTTATTTTAAAATGTAGAAACCTTGGCAAATCTTTCTTATCCTTCATATGCCAACTATAAATGTTTGGCGATATTTTTGTAAAAATATTCAAATTTCTAAGGATTTTATATAGTTTTTATAAATTTTTGGAGATTTTTAAGGTAAAATAATTTTTTCCTATAGAATTTTGGCGAATCATTTTTAAAATAGCGAATCTCGTTTTTGAAAAAACCATGGAAAATTAGCCCATGACCAAAATTTAGCCACTAAAATCATCGATGATATTCATAACATAATTTACATTCACTGACCTTTTATAAAAAGGTCTGTCAAATCAAACATTCACGTCTTTGAGTTTTCCATAGTTCTTGGCCAATATAGTTATTTTTATAGACTAGGGGAAACAAGGTGTTACAGTGATCAAACCCACCAAGATAATTAAATGCTAAGGGCCCTAAAAAATGACGGTTGAATCTAACCTATGAGTAGTGGGCATAAACATAGTAGAAGATGAGGAGACAAGAGAACAATAAATATAAAGGGGATTATATATTAGGTCTCACTATAAATAATCCCCATGGTACCAATATATAGCATATATGTTGGAAATTGGCCTTTGTCCCTATGGAATGGACAGGTCCTAGAGGAGATCTCTGGGACTTAGAGTAGATATGTATTGTATTTTTGAAGATCAATTGCATTGGAGAAACCCAACTTGACTGTTGCTTACATGTATTCTAGAATACAATCCAAATTAGTTGATCAGAGAAAAGCATCAAGGGATCTATGGAGGGCATTTCATAGCGAGAGGTACAACTCACATGATATTAATGTTTGGATATTTCTGGCTCATCCTACTTTCCGATGTCCATAAATTTGTTAGGGTTTTCCACGAGTTCCAAATTTTTGTTGGAAGACAAAAAATCCCCGCCTTACCCTTGATACTAGTGTAGGTGGAAGCCCCTTTCCAACAATGGGGTATTGATTTCATAGGAGAGATACACCCTCCATCTAGTGGCCAACATAATTGTACCCTCACAACCACTAATTATTTCACCAAATGGGTAGAAGCCACCCCCACAAGACATGATAATGATGAGGTTTTCATCAAATTCCCTAAAAAAAACATCTTGTCTAGGTTTGACTTCCCTTGAAAAATAATTACAGATAATTCCAAGGCTTTCTCCTCATTAAGGATGGTATATTTTTTTTCCATAAGTACAATATCATCATGATTTATTCATCCAAAATACCCTAAAGGAAATGGACAAGATGAATATTCAAATAAAAACCTCATGAAGATAATCAAGAAGACCTTTTCAAACAACAAAAGATCGCAGGACTCAACTGGGACTCCCATATTGGATATGCCCTATAGAAAAATAGGATAAGCTCCAAGAGAGATATAAGGAAATCTCCTTTCCAATTGGTCTATGACATGGAGGTATTCCTACCTACTCAGCTGGAGCTTCCTATAATGAAATTGCTACAAGATATTGTGTTTGGGCCTAGTAAGGTCAAGAGAAGGATAAATTATTTGGTTGAAGTTCAAGAGAAAATAAACTAGGTGTACGGAAGGATTAAAGAATATCAAGATAATATGAATAAGATATTTGAAAAGAAGGCCAAGCCCAATATTTTTTTGAAAGGAGACTTGGTTGTCCTTTGGGATAAAATACATGAAGACCTTGGCAAGCATGGGAAGTTTGACAACTTATGGTTGGGCTTGTATGTCATAAAGGAAATATGTGCCCAAACTCCCAACTCTATCTGTTTGAGCAACTTGGAGAGAGAGCAGTTTGATTATCCTATCAATGGTAGTATCTTGAAACACTTCAAGCACTCCTAAGTGTAGTCCCACAGTCTCTCTGGAAGTTCCACCTTGTACCATAATATTGCTTTCAAGTTTCTCCGTTATGTACTTTTCTTTCTTGATTATATGTCCATGCCTTTTTTTTAGGTATAATTTTTCATTAATACTGTAAACAACATTTTAAATCCATGGCCTATGAATTAAGACATTGATATACTCATCCCAGAGTGTGGATATTCACACCTCATAGGGAGGAGCCATCCCACAAAAGGAGTCAATGTTATCACCTTACTAAAATTGTTATGAAATTTTTGAACAAAAAAAACTTGCCTTTCAAAATCCATTCAAAACTAATCATTGCCTTCACAAATTTCACATATTCAAGGGTCCCTTCACACTTAGATGAATTTCCCTTAATCTTTCAACAATTGGCATCCTTCATGAATATCTAAAAAACTTGGTTTTTTCTTCCTTTTTTGAACTTGGCCTCTAGCCGAATTTCGCAATCGGGCCTCGTTTACACCTTTTTGAATGTTTCCTTGACTTATTTTTAGATCAATCCTGATGCACCCATTGGACCACTTAATCACTTGTTTAGGTGTTACCTTAGTTTAATTTCAGATAAGCCCCCATGCCCCAATAAAGCCCCTTGATCACTTGTTCAAGTATTTCCTTGGTGGATTTCGAGATATGGACCAATACCCACATTGGGACCTTGCTCACCTTGGAAGTGTTCAATTCATCCAAAATTTAGATCAAGCTCGATGCTTTAATTAGACCCCTTGTTCACTGTTCAAAAATTTTTCCATGACCAATTCACATATTGGGCTCGATGCCCTGTTCACTATTTGAATTTTCATTACACCCAATTTTAGAGTTCAAATATATTCAAAGGAATTCAAAGTTCAAAAGCAAGTGAATGTATGCACTCTAATAGAGATACATAATACAACAAGAAGAAAACATGTGGACAAGAATCTCTGCATGGACAACACCACCACTTTCCATGTGGATTTTAAGAGAGATAGGTGGAACTATGGGAGGAAGACACATATACAAGAATATCCACCTAAGACAAGAGTCTTCACGGGGTCACCTTGCTCACTTTTCGAGGTATTCAAAGTGATCAATTTTCAAATCAGTCTCGATGCCCCCCCATCGACCTCCTTGTTCACTATTTGAACTATTCGTTGCATTCAATTCCTAGACCAGGCCCGATGACCCCATCAGGCCCCTTGTTCACTATTAAAACTATTCATTGTAATTGATTTCTAGATCAATACCAATACCCTCATTGATACCCTTGTTCATTGTTCAAACTATTACGTCAACCTGATTTCCAAGTTCAAATATATTCAAAGGAAAGTGAAGGTTCATACTCTAAGATAGATAGGTGTCACGATGAGAAGAAGGAACCTAGATAAGAATCTCCACATGGGAAACACAATCGTTCGCAAGATGGAGTTCACACACATGGACCTAATTTCATGGGATAAAGAGAGAGTGGGGGCCCCTAAGCATGAGTTAATGGAAAGTTTGGTTATAAAATCCACAAATTGAAAGGACTAATGGAAAGTAGTGGTCTCAAGGCACTTTTAGAACCAAATATTGGGCATACTTTTTCCCAGCAATGTATAATAAAAAAATGTTGGCACTTTTACATGGGAGGTTTTCATTTGAGAGCTTAATTTCTTGTATCTAATGAGGGGGATATAGAGACTGAAGTCATCAAAAATTGAAGATATACTTGGAGCATCACAATTTTTCTATAGAAAATGGCTTTCACTTACTTCCACCTCTCATCTCCTTCATTCTCATTCTAATTATAAGAATTCTTTGAGTAACAAGCTTTATAGAGGAGAACAAGAAATACCATGACAATGTTCTTTGTAATCCCAACCCCTGGTGCATTTTTTGACTAATATAATGGTTGTTTAAAATTTGAGACTTCTGTAGTCCCCAACATTGAAACTATTGTTTGATGAATGAACCTATGGATTCATTGTGAAATCATGACCAAGGTTGTTTCCACTTGTTAATAATAAATTCAAGTGTTTCTCTTTTTCATTTCATGTCTTATATAATGCTAAGTAAGATAATGGATCTATGATTTCCTTGCCGACTAGTTTTTTGTTTGATAAATTTGTGATAAGAAAGTAGTTATGCCTCCTCCTACGCCCATATTTGTTTGTCTCTAAGTTGTTTTCCCAACTTAACTAGATTTTGGTTCTCGTGGTCTAGAATATCATTCCTATGGAAAAAATCGTATCAAAACCCCCTACTAGTTGCCCCCCTTTTGGATTTCCTCCATATTAAAGATCAACACCTTATTATTGCTCAAAATCCATAGCAGAGATTGAATCCATGCACCATTTTCTTTGTTATAAATCCAATCTGATCTTCATTTGTTAAATAAGCCATCCTTCCATGACAAACAATGACTCTTTCCTTAGGAAATATTGAGGGTACCCCCCTCTATCCCAAGAAAAATATTGAAGGCCTAAAGTGGTGTAGGAAGGTGCATCCTACACACTATGCCTTGGAATTTGGCCCCTTAGTGATAGGCCAGGGACAACCTGGGAGACAACACAAACAAACTCAACTTTTACCATAGTAGAGGTTCCTACTTGATTCCATCAGCTACAAAATTTATACCTTAGATCTCTCATTCTGGGACAAGAAAAAATTTCCAAGTGGAAAACTAGATTCAACCTCACTTGGCATAATTGAAATTTTGGATTTCCATAAATCTACAGGCTCAGAGTATAACTACCGTCATTTCCAAATCTGAGCATGGATCCATCACACTTAAACTATAGTTTTACTAATTCCACAAATTTTTAAACTTGGTCCTCATTAAAGCACACCATATATTTTCCATCACCATTGTACTTCACCAAATTTCAAGGTAGAACCACCCTTGAAGGAAATATGTTTCACATAATTCATGAGGTTTGAACCCTTAACTTCTCTCAATGCTACATGTTCGCATACTTTTTAGGTTTTGGAACCCAATTCTCATTAGAGAGTTACAAATTTCATATTCACCAAGATATGAACCTTAAACCCCATTGAATCAGGAAAGATTCACTTCATAATCAAGTCCAAAGATTTTAATACTAATCAGGCTTGTGAATCCGAACCATCATCTCATCACAATAAGTATCCAAGATGGCATAATTATCCAATTTTCACATAGGAGTTTTGTCAATTAGTTGACATGCAACTATGATTTCTTCATATAATCCACATTATCTTCCCATAAAAATCAAGTATTGTATGTTTGTATATGATACCACCCTATAACATATCATATGACACCCCCTTTAGCCTTTGATGCACTACAAATAAAATTTCTCTCTCATTCCCATTTCAAATTTCCTAGTTGTAAGATTGATTTGACTTCCCACGACCTCATAACAAGTTTTATATGCAAAGATTGTTTCACACCAAATTCCCACACTACTAAGTGTGAATTTGTCACACTTTGGTGAATGAGTGTTTTCCATAATCCCTAGACATGTTAGGAGATAAATTTATCATATGAAGATCAAAATACTATGTGCACAGATATTATTCATTATTATTAAAAAAAGGAAATTAATTTAGTGTGAGAATCCACCTCACATTTAGTTTCCTAATCTCAAGGAGAAGTTGAGAGATTTTCTCAAACCAAAATCCTAATTTGATGGATCTTGAGAGATATTTCCTCCTTAAAATCCTTGAGAGATATTTTCTCCCTAAAATTCTTGGAGATCCCAATTTAGTGGATCTAGTGAGAGATATTCTCCATGGTGGTTAAGCCTCCAAATCCTATATAATGAGGGCATTCCAAGGTGAGAGGGGGAGGATAATCCATAATGGAATCATCATTACGATATTAATACATTCAAGAGTGGGGCTATAAAGGATAAGGTTGGAGGAATATCTACATCACACCAAGGTGATTGCAAGTTTTACCCTTTGTTTCTCATTAATATATTCTTGTCCTATTCCCATACTTCTGTCTCTTTTAAGTTTATATATGAATATCATGCTTGTTTCATGTAGTTATATTTTCTCTTGTATAACCTTGTACAAGTAGTATAAGAGGAAGATCCTTTTGTTTAAGTGCAAGGAGATCATGATCGAGCTAGGATTCGATCCAACACTAGAGCAACAAGGAGCAGTGAGGACAACCTCCGAAAAAGGTGCACTCTCTTTTCCTTTATCTCTTCATGTTTTCATGTGTGAATAGAGAGGATCAAGGGATGTTAGTGTCCACTTAATCTATTCTTTATTATCCAAAGAAAGCTCAGCTAAGGGGAGATTAACCTGTCTGCAGGGTAATATTTCTCACAACAGAAATTGACAAATCCACATTTCATTCATATTTTCTTTGAAGTATTCTTGGATTCATGTGTCACAAATCATATTCAAGTTGCATCCACAATCCATTTTGAGTAACAAACATCCATAAAAATAACAAGAACTTAATCTAAAATCAATTAGGCATTTTCTTTATTAGAAAACGATCAGAAGTCTAGGATTTCAGGGCCTTGGTTGTAGGGTGGAGAATAAATTCTCTGAGGCCACTTACATGAGAATGTAGAATAATAGAGAGTGTTGAAATCCAAGTAGTAAGAATTGGAGTTTTTTAGGAGAGCTCTTCTTACAAAGGAGTTAAGCACGAGGTCAAGCTAAGTGACAGTTTGAGATCTCCCCTCTTCTATTTGTCTAGCGATACTACAAAAAGTTTGTATCTTTGAAGAGTGGAAAGTCCTCGGGGTGACACCACTTCTTCTTAGTATTTTCCCCATGGATTTGTGTCCACCATTCCCAATTCCATTTTCTTAGTCTTGAATGTCGACTGGTTACCCGCCTAACCATTCGTTGTGAAATTTGTAAACATAGTTGCCTTTCCTAGGATTCTACATGGGTGAGTGCAAGGGGAGTTCCTTCTTCAGAAGGTTCCTTGTGGTAGCTAAGGAAAACATCGCACCACACTCTCAGTACCTCTGGAGGGTGGCCTTGCGAAGAGAGGGTTACTTGCATCGGAAGGGGTTGTTATGTGGAGGTCAGGGTAACTACTTCTCACATCTTCATTGATGACCTCATCTCCCATCTTCGAAAGATCCCTACTTCCTTTGTTTGTTTTCTCTTATATTATATGAACTTTGATAGTGTGTGCTCTTTGATTTAGCAGAATACCAACTAAGGGACCCCTTTTCAGGGGGAACCTTTTGCTTTTCCTTCATTTGGAAACATTGGTCCTCCTTACATTGCTACTTTGAGTCTTCCTGGATTCACTATAGGCTTACTGGTATGGTTAATTTCCACTTTGATGATCCTGAATGCACCTAGTGCTTCGTATGCAATCCCTCCACCCAAAGAACATCAACCTCATGTTGACCCTTCACCTTATTCACTTGTTAGGTCTTCTTCCCTTTCTTCTTCTTTGCCCAGTGAAAGCTCTGAAGCTAGTAACTGGGTGGATAATGTTATGAGGAAAATCTCTCTATGACATGGGGTAAATCACAACAGAAGGAATGACATGCAGAAATAAAATCTAATCCCAATTATGCTATATAAAATAAATGCTAACAGGACAAGACCCATAGCCTACCTTGTCTAGACGTTCGATGAAGACCACCATTGAGCATACAACTCAAAGCTTTATACCTGCAACTTGTCCTCAACAATCAAGATACATAAGCATATGGTGATAACATATAATGTTAGCATATAAAATAGCATAATCCATTAACATACATGACAAATATGCCCATGGAATAATAATTTAAATATTTGCAAGATATCAATTGGACGAGAAAAAAGTATTTCTATTAAAAATGATTAACAAAAGTGAATAAGTCACAAACTTCTATGCCGACACACATCAAAACTGAGAAACTAAGTCCGTCCAGTTGGGCCTCCACCACTTCAATCCTCCATCAAAGGCAAGCTCATATAAAGGATACAATGAGGTTCTCCATCAAAGAAGGAAGAGCTTGGGCGCTGAACAATGTGTTCAAACTTTCAAGGATAAAGGGATGCAGACTTAATATGAAGTGAAATTTCTTTAGAGTATCTTTTCTCCCAAAAGTTGAATTTTCTCCTGTTCCACAGTTTAGATATGGCCTAATTTATAGCCTTCAAATGGAACTGAAGGGCTGAGTTAGAACGTTTCTAGTATATGGAAGGTCAAGGATCATGGATCTTGCGATGTGACATGGAAACCCGACACAATTTTTTAATTTTGGGCACCAAACCAGATGTACGCGGACTGTAATGGTGCAACCTGTGTATACACATGATGTGTAATTGGTAGGGCACACATATGTGGGAAAATATGATTTTTTGGCTCTAGAAGGTACAACAAGGGACTTGAAGTTTGCATAGGGAAATGGAAAAGACCTCTAAGCAAGTTGCATGGGGTGAGGCAAAAATTTCTATAACAAATGCCCCCCTAATGTGTGAGGTTAGAGGAATATCAACGATGGCTGAAATACATTATAATTCCCAGAAGTGGAGTAATGGAGACTCAATTGGAAGGGCACGTATATGTGGAAAAATATGATTTTTTGGCTCTGGAAGGTACAACAAGGGACTTCAAGTCTGCATAGGGAAATGGAAAGGCCCTCTAATAAAGTTTCACGGGGTGAGGAAAAAATTGCTATAATAGAGAAGAAGAAGAAGAAAAGGAAGATTAAGAAGAAGAAAAATAAACAAGGGGCCAAGCTTCCAACCACTGTTGGTCAAGTTGGAGATGATCAACCAATTACTATTAATCAGACTGAGAGTGTTGACAATATCGACAAGCCTATTAAGACAACTCACAAGCCCAAATTACTTTGCAATCTTTGTAAGGGTGACCACCTTCTTAAGGATTTCCCTGGTCTTTCGAAGATCTTAGAAGTGTGGTCTATGGGTTCCCAAAAATTCGTGTCACCAATTACCTCTGGTCATGCTAGTGACAACCCATCAACTAGTGAAAGTAAGGTTGGAAGTAAGAAAGGTAGAGTGAAGTTTCCTTGTATATTATGTGAAGGAAGTCATCAAACTTACCTTTTCCCTCTTATGGATGAGGCCTCACATTTTTTGGAAGAGATTTTTGTTTCCCAACAACAACTTCCAACTAGTTACCGTAAGTATTCTACCGACCTACCATTGGTTGATAAAGTGGTCGATCCAGTTCCATCGTAGGTCGATCCCACTCTTCCCTTGGAGAGTGAAATTCAAGTGGTCAACCCAGTTCCATTATCGATCGATCCCACTCTTCTCTTGAAGAGAAGTAGATACTGCTCATGTTGTTCTTGTCACTACAGATAGCTCTGGACAAGGGGGAATTTCACTCGTTTCCATAGAATCCCATCCAAGTACTGAGGTCCTTTCCTTTGATTGGAATGGACCAATGACACCTTGCCTTCCTTTCCAAATCATTGTGCAAGTTTTCAATATAAATATATGTCACTCTATTATAGACGAAGGCACTTCTATTAGCCTTTTATCCTCAAATGCTTGAAAAGCTCTAGGTTCCCCTCAACTTCTGCCCGATACTTAGAATTTGTTGGATTTTAACAAAAGAGCCAGTGAACATTTAGGGATCCTTCCTCAGTTATATGTTACCTTAGGAGGGAAAGTTTTCTATATTGATGTGATGGTAGTACAAGGCCCTTTGGATTTTAATTTTCTCCTTGGGTGAGACTATGTTTATTCTATGAAATCTATTGTGTCCACACTCTTTCGAGTGATGTCTTTCCCTCATACTGGAAACATTGTGACCATTGACCAACTTTCATTAATTGTCCCTCATATGAAGACTAACAATTCAAATTCCCAGAATGTTCCTTATATGCAAGCAATATCCCCCCCGTCACAGGTTAATTATGTGGCAACATGTCCCATGCTTTAAACTACCAATGAGAAAGATCCCCTCACTATATGCTCATCTTCTTTGTATTTATATCCGGTCGTTGACATGGTAACTCCCTTGTTAGGGACCTTGGAGTCTGCTCTTCTCCCTATTGATCTGAGTGAGTCCCTTACCATGTATTCCTTTCAGAGTGTTGTTCTTCCATATGATGAAGACCTCTTGGAAGCCATGGTAGAGAGTGATGAGAACAATTTATTTTTTGGTTTTAAGCTCGTTAAAAAATGAAACCAACCATGAGCATAGTTCCCATTTCTATGTCAAGCTCATTAAAAAATGAAACATGTACCCACAAGCATAGTTTTTCTCTGTTTCAAGGTTGTGTAAAAATGAAACCTACCCCAAGCATAGTTTTTCTCCGTTTCAAGCTTGTGTAAAAATGAAACCAACTACGAGAAAAGTTCTTGTTTTTTTGTCAAGCTTGTTAAAAAATGAATCAGAGGTCTACGAGCATAGTTCCTAATTCTGTGTCAAGATCATTAAAAAATGAAATAGATCCCCTCTTTGATTGAGTCAAGTCTTTCTCTAGATCTCGTAAATGTTGAGTTGAGTCATTCACTAAATCTCATTACTGAACCTTCCTTTCATCTGGCTTTGTCAGTTGATCCTTTTTATTCCTCTAGTGAACATTTACCTATTAGTAACCAATAGTCTAATCTGGTACAAAAATTGGTTACAACATAGGAGTTGGTAGATGAAACAAAGCTTGGGGGGCATGTCTCGAACCTAAATTTATCACGGTCGAAATGATTGTTGTGAACTTTTTTGGATTTCCCTAATCCCGATAAAGTGCATCGGGCATAAACTATTGATGATTTCTTTACTTCCTTTGTTAACGTCTATCTTCCTCGTATTTTACTGATGCCAAAGGGGATCGACTATCTCTCAAACCTTTATGCGAATAACTTATACAAACCAAAATTGCCTTCTTCCTTCTACCGATGAGAGTCATTTCTCGACGAATATTGTATTTGTGTGGTTCCCTTACTTACTTGAATTCTTTCTGACGCCGAACCTGAGCACATTAGGTGCAGTGTTTAGTTGCTGATTCTTAATTCAGGTGTTAAGGTATTTTAGACATGAGGTTTCACAAGCTCAAAAAAAACTGACTAGGTGATAAGAGACATGAAAACAAACAAATATAAACCATTTCCCAAAATGAAATCAAGTCAAACAATGAAGAAAACAAGTGGTAACCAAAAAGCGACAAAATTTGATAAGGATTTTAGGGTGTGTTGAGTGCTCAACAAATGGTGACTTACTGGGCGAAAGAAGAATCTATGTTCCTTCCCTGGGCTCAGCTGATGCATAAGCTGGTTAAAAAATTAACTGGTTTTTTATCAGATCCTCTTCTATCCTTGTGTTTGAAATTCCCCGGTTGGTGAATCTGGGCCTGCCTGAGGGGTTTCAACCTTTATTCCACCTTCCCTTCCTTTAACCATGACCCATGCCCTCTTTTGACAAGAGTCAAGTAAATCATTCATTGGCACCATGCCTTTTAGTTATTGTTAAGAACCAAATATCGATATAGCATAGAAAAACCTCAGAAAAAGTACTCAACGCCTTGAAAAAGAGATAATTTCAGATGATAAGCCTCTTCGAGGGGGCAACCTCCTTTTACCCCACTTAAATGTTCAAGT